>JAOUZG010044841.1:1198645-1215871 GCA_026289955.1 Argiope argentata
GTTTGTGACATATATGAGCTAGAAGACAGACTTCTGCCCTCGGGTGCTCAGGGGTAGGTATTCGTAGAATCTCTGGCACCCTTCATTCCGTTACAAAGCAAATAACAGGAGTAAGAAATGTAATCATTTAATAAAAAGTAACTAAAATATTCTAATAACCTAAGTAGGAATTAATTTTAAAAAGCTATTTTTTATGATACTTGTTGATTTGTTCCTTTTGTTATAGTAATGCAATCGAGATCTCTGCTTTGTCTCTTGTAATATATATTCGAAGCAATTTGAAAACACTTTTAAAGTCAGAAACAACATTTGGCTGCTCGCATTTCTTGAGGAATTTTTTAAATGGTTAGAATGTGTATAAATATTTGACCTATTTTTAGTTGTATATTTTGTGTAGCTTGATAGAAGCAATTTCTTTGCTGATTTTTGTTGTTGTTATTTATGTCACTTGACATAAACAAGCACCGCTGATATATCAACAGATTTTAAGCCGATATGAGCCTCTCTTGTTTTCAAATAGCGCCAACCAGGGTCAAGAGTATGACTTAGCTACATACACGTCACCACCATTTTTAGGGGACGAACTTCATTCATGCAAACTTATTCATTCATCTCAGATTGTAATTTAGATCTGAAGCAGAAAGCGATCACCTCTGACCCACTACCCTCCATTAGCATTTCTCTCGATATGGAGAGCTTTGGCCACAACAGATTTAATTAGAGTTAGCCACCACACACTCGGGGAATCTTTGGTCGGTGAGTTTCAAACTCGTAACCCAAGCAGTCCAACCATCTACCAACCAGGCCATCCCGACCTTTGTTGTTGTTTCTTATAGCATTTGCCATGGACAAGCTCGTTGAGGTAGTCAGCGATTTAAGCCTAATCAGTCTCTTGTTTTGTAGTAGCGCCAACTAGAGATAATAGTACGACTCGCTTTCACAGCCCCTTTTTACAGGGGGCACAGTCACACAGCTCACAGATAGTACACAGAAGAACAATCCAGCCGAACCGGGACTCCCAGAACACGAGGAACACGCATCCCTCTGTACCAGAAAGCCGATTGCTGATTCTTAAAGTTCTCTTTTATTTTACAGGATCGCATTGGCTGAAACCTCAAAAATGACGATGAGAAGATTGTTTTTGGTTCTTGTTGCCCCGATAGGTACTGAAAGAGGTAGGGATTGGCTACCTCCCATCGACAAAGGGGAGTACTTTCCTAGGGAAGGTTTGTGATGATCCTTAGAATTTAAATACAGTTCCCTCCAGTGTTGGGGTATTGTGGTCCAGATGAATTAGTTATATTGATTTCCTATGGGTAATCAGTTAATGTTTATTTTTCATTGAGGAACAGCAGTTTTTTGAGATAAAACAACTAATCTGCTGAAAAGTTTCTGGTGTTTTAGATGACACGAGAACAGGCAACATGCTTATCAAATAAAAGCATATCTCTTTCGTCAAAAAGAAATCAGTGCTATAGGAAAAAAACTTTATCTACTAAAATAAAATTAAACTTGTTTCCTTAATTGGTGTACCTGAATAGCCTAGTTGATAGGACGGTAGATTTGCATCCACTGAGTTGGGAGTTCAAACCCCGCTGGTGGAAGATACTCCATTTATATCGTGGTTGGAATACTTATAAATCTATCATAGTCACACAATCATATATGCAGATGTAATGCCACTGGGGAACCGACATCATGGCCCTGAGGTAGTGAGTCTTCCTCGTGATCAGCGAGTCCCGGGTTCGAGTTCCGGTTTGGGCATGGTTGTTATTCTATTTGTGAGGCTTGGGAAGATATCCCCCCCCCTGTAAAAAGGGAATGTGCAAACGAACGTGTGTGTGTCATCCTCACATGAGCGAAAAGTCAGACCTTTGCCTTAGGGTGCTCAGGGGTCCATACCCTCAGTAGCTACTGCACCCCCCTTCCCATTGTAAAGTGGACCCAAGATCATCATCATATCACTGGGGCTACTTTATCAAAAATAATTACTCTCTGATTGAGGCCTAAATTACGGTCTGCGAACGAACTGTAAAGAATGAAGTCCGCCCCGTGTAAATGGTTGTGTCGTATGAGTATCTAAGACATACTCTGGCTTAAACGGTGCCACTAATGCAAGAGACGATAAAAGAACTTAAAATAGCTGGCTTCTTCAGCGGGTTTATTTATGACAAGTGAGATAACTAACAACAACAATAACTAGTTTCCTAATCAACTTTACTGAGATTATGATAAAATTTAATTACAGCTCTTTGGTGAATCTAATTAATTAATCGCGATAAATTTTACATCCTTTATAAATAGACACAATTTCCAAGTTTAATTATTTTAATACAACGATCTTGTACTATACACAGACGTTTGGTGTTACTCAGGCAGAATTACATGCTAAGATCTAATCTCAATTTTAGAAATTTCTTTGACACTTTTTGCAAATCATCAGTTACGAAATAAAGAAATGCAAATTTTTTGATGACTGGACTCTGATATTTTGATATCTAATACCAGAGCTAAGCAGTTAGCGATAAAGTTGAAAAAAAAGCTGAAATTTAAGCTCACGATAAGGATGGAATCAAAATTGATATTCGGTCTACCGCCCCCTATGGTGTTTCACAACAGATTTTGTTAGTTTATTTTTAAGATATCTAAATTTTTTCCTATTATAAGCGATAACTCTGCTTCTGTATATCCCAAATGCTTTCTGCTGATATTATATACAGTTTAAACATTTGTATATGACTTCTACTTTAATCTTGTTCCAGTTTTTATTTCAAAAATGTTAGAGATAATCATAAGCCTTCATATAGATAGTCATATGCCTACACTAGATCGCGTTAAAGTTATATTTCAATAGCTGCCTTTTTAGAACAGCTAGTTAGCCTAGATTTTTAAGCTTTTAAATGGTAAATATAAAGTGCATTTTTTAAAAAAAATAAATTTATTATTTAATATGAGAGAAAAACTTGAATTCAACTTATTCAATATATTATATTATGCCAAATATGACTATGATTATAGTTGGTTGACGTCCTCAGAAACTGACTAGGACAGGGGCATACGGGGAAGTTACCTTAGTTTCCAAATCATAGGGGGCCTCAAATTGAATAGAAAGTTTATTTTACGTTTTTTTTCTTCTTTAATAATGAAGTTCGGTTCTTCATTACTAAAGTAGTGAAGCACAGAGCACCCGTCCCCAAAAAAATATCTTTTTATCTAGGACCCAGTTAGGCCAAAATGGGCCTGGAAAGAGTAGCGTATCTTTTTTGTGATCTGGATATCCCCGTTTCGTGTCCCGGTTTGGGCATAGTTGCTCTTCTATGTTTTATCTGTAAGGTGTATGAAAGCGACTTCCCCCCACACCCTGAAGAAAGGGATTTTTCAAGCGAATGTGATGCATGAAGTAACTAAGTTGTACTCTTGGACCTAGATGGAGCCACTGAAAAAACAAGAGACACACACTAGGCTTAAATAGCTGAAATATAACTGTCATCGGGCTTATAAAGTTTCCAAAGTCACAACAACACAACACAAGTTTATCAGATGGTTCAAAAGATTTGGAGAATCCTAGAATGAATTCATCAATGCGAATTGTACTGGAAAATTTTAATTATCTGCAGGAGCATCTCGAAACATCAGCTTTCAAAAACGCGTGGTCATTACATGTACGAAAGCTCAGATTTTAAAAAAAGTTAATGAAAACCACAAATAAAACATAGAAAAATATCATTTTGAGCGCGTGATTATACGAAATTAAAAAAAAGGAAATATATTTTTTAAACAATCAATCCAATACAAAAAAAAATATTTATGATCGTTTGCAGTACTAAAGTGAATCATTCAATGAAACAATTAAAATGAATAAAAATATAATTTAATTTGCACGAGCAAGTGGTGTTTGGCCGTTCAAGAAATGATGTTCAGACATGGAACATATAAATATGCATAGCAGATTTAATTTTAACCTTTTTTTATATTTCAAATCAGATTTAAGTATCGGAGAAAAAATACAGGGGATCTAATGTAAAATATGCTTTCTAAAATGATTAGATGGGACTAATATATAGAGAGAACTTATCAGTATAGAAATTATTATCAGCATGAGAATTTATTATTAGCATTATCTTAGAATGAGAAAAGAGGTGGTTATATCAACGGAAAGGACCCTCAATCACCAATCATTCTATCAATACGAGAAATTAGCATTGTCTATAACCTTTCTAGGTGCTTTTTATTCCTGCCAAAGGTAATGGGATCCCAGTAAATCTATAATGCGGAAACAAAAGACATTTTTTATTTAGTGAGCGCAAATGTGACTGGGCGTAAATTTTACAATCCCTTAAAAATTTGGCAAAAAAGTTCCCGAAAATTAAAAATCAATAGCCAGTAATATTTTACTCATAACAAACGATTCACGTGATAAAATATATTTTGCACAACTTGCTTCTCTCAATATGGGAAGAAAATTGCATAATCATTTCCACAAATATAAATCTGATAATGGATAGAAAATATCATTTTTTTCTTACCATTATTTTCTTATCTATATCTTTTCGATATAAACAGAATTCTCGTATATTGATTTTGTGTACTGGTCAAAAGTTACATAAGCATTTTATCGCGTAATTTTTGTTTAAAAAAAGGAATTATACGTAACGTGCTTGAGCGATAACAAAAATTATTATTGTAAGTATAGTGATAAATATGTATATATATGATTCTTGAATATATTGTTTGATACTTTCTAAGAAACAGATCGATAAAAAAATCTTGTTATCAGATATTTGTTTTACAATGTTTTAATTCAATAAATTTAATGATAAAAGAGCAAGTAGGTCAAATTATTTTTAGTTTTTATCACATTTTAGCTAGCATTTGCATGATATTGCGATACTATAAAGATTATTTAGCAAAAGCATGCCCGCTCATGGAACGCTCTCTTTAACCATGGTAGTTCAATAACTTTTAAATTGTTAGAGGCAAACTTAAACAGCAATAGTAAAAATTCTTCATATGATTTAAAAAAATATAAGACTCTTATTCAATTCATACTATTCTTAAACTTTTAGTGGATGACATTTGATGCTAATACAGTTTTTTTTTCAAATATTAATTCATTATTTTTTATTAACTAATTAAAACTTTCTCAACTAAAATCTTCATTTCCCCACCGCTAATGAGATTAGGCTTAATATGTTTTCGACCGATTATTTCAAACGATTCTCCTCATTTCCTTAAAGTTTGATGCGTTTAACATTAAACATTGTTACTTAATCGATTTTAATCGATTAAGTAACAAATCGATTTTTACTTAATCGGGAATAAAGAAAGTCAAAAATTTCTGATCTGTATTACCCAACCCAACTTTACTCCAACTGGCGTAGAAAATTCACCCAGTGAATTCTGAACTGTCACTTCAATTGACCGTAAATTCTAAATTGTCATGCTAATATAATTTTTGGATCAATCAGTTAGTAAGGGCAATTATTAGGCCGGGATAGCCTGGTTGGTAGGGTGTTGGATTTCCATCCTTTGTGCTGTGAGTTCCAACCCCCCAGTCGAAGATTGTTTTTAGTGGACGCCAAATCTTTCGTGGTCAGAAAGTCCCCCATGGCTAGAGGGTACCTGTACGGGTACTGGGTCAGAAGTAATCGTTTTCTTTCTAGATCTAAATTGCGAACTGTGGATGATTGAATGAAATACCAGAATGAAGTTCACCCAGTAAGAAAGTTTGTGACGTGTGTGAGCAAGAATTCAGATTTCTGTCTTCGAGTGCTGAGGAGTTCATATCCTAAGTAGCTACTACACCCCTCCTTCCATTATAAAGTGGGAATACAGGAAAAAAGTATCTAAAAAATATTTTCTTTGCTGACTTTAGAGGGGAAATGAATTATGTTTTTTATACTAATTGTTTCGTTTAGTTATTGCTCTGTTAATCATATTTAGCGACATAACATTAGCACACTGACAGTTAAAAAATTAATTAATTAATTGACTAATAATTAATAAATTAAATGTTACAGTAAATATTGTTTAGCAATAACATATAATATTCTTATGGAGCTTACACTCTTACTATGGTCATTAAATAACATTTAAATTGTTAGAGACAAAATAAACTTAGCTTGAAAAAATATTTTATATGATTTAAAAACTATATATATCTTAATGAGTCGTTCAGTTATCGTTCTGTTAATCACATTTAGCTATATAATATTAGCACACTGGTAACTAAAAAAAATTAATTAATAACTAATAAATAAATTGAATATACTGTAAAGATTATTTAGCAATAATATGTAGATTTCTTATAAAGCGTCCACTCTAACTATGGTTATTGAATAAAATTTAAATTGTATGAGACAAGATAAATTCAGTTTGAAAAAATATTTTATATGATTTAAAAACTATGTATATCTTAATGAGTCGATCAGTTATCGTTCTGTTAATCGCCATTGACATTATAATATTAGCTAACTGACAATTTAAAAAAATTAGTAAATTAATTAATTAATAATTAATAAATTAAATGATGTTACAGTAAAGTTTGTTTAGACAATACTCTTATGGAGTGTCCACTCTTACTATGCTCATTAAATAGCATTTAAATTGTTAGAGACAAAATAAGCTTTGAAAAAATATTTTATATGATTTAAAACCTATATATATCTTAATGATTCGTTCAGTTATCGTTCTGTTAATCATATTAAGCGATATAATCTTTACACACCGACAATTAAAGAATTAATTAATAATTAATTAATTATTAATAAATAGATTGAATATACTGTAAAGATTATTTAGCAATAACATTTAAAATTCTTATAAAGCGTTCACTATAACTATGGTCATTGAATAAAATTTAAATTGTATGAGACAAGATAAATTTAGTTTAAAAAAATTTTATATGATTTTAAAACTATATAAATCAATCGAAAAATTAAATGTTTTGCTTTGTTCATTAATAAATGTGCAGTAACAAGTATGAAATCTATATTTTAATGCAATTTCTTTACTCTTTTAGTCATAATTAAACAGATAATTTTGGTCCAGTGACATTTTCATCAGAATTAGTTTGTAAAACAGCATTAAAATGTGACTGAAAATACGTCTTCCGATAAATGGATTGTATTATAATTATTTTTTTAAACTTTCCATTTTCTATTCATTTAAAATTTTAAGGCAAAGAGAATATTTTATTAAATTTGTGCAATACGGTCAGTTAAAATTATAAGAGTTCAGAAATGGCGATTTTCTAAATAGAGTACTTGTTGACTAGAATTACAGAACAAGACAATATTTTAAAATCAATTAATTCGTTTTTTTAAATCTCCATTTTTTTGAAATGTTATTACAGGGAGATTATTTTACTGAATTTGTGAAATAGGGTGAGTTGAAACTGTAACAGTTTAGAAATGGTAATTTTTCAAACAGTGTACTTCTTGACATGAATTACAAAAAATGGCAATGTGTTTGAATCAGGTAATTCATTTTTCAATCTCTATTTTTTTATGTCATTGCAGGGAAAATATTTTACTGAATTTGAACAATAAGCTTAGTTGAAATTATAAGAGTTCAGGCGCAGTTATTTTTCAATCAGTGTATTCATTGATAGGAATTACAAAAAAGACGATATTTTTTGAATCAGTTAATTCGTTTTTTAATCTCCAATTTTTTTTTAATGTTATTGCAGGGAAAATATTTTACTGAATTAGCGAAAAAGAGTATGTTGAAATTGTAACAGTTCAGAAATGGTAATTTTTGAAACAGTGTACTTGTTGACTTGAATTACAAACAAAAACATTGTTTTTGAATAAGGTAATTCAATTTTAATCTCCATTTTTTTAAAGATTATTGCAAGCAGAATATTTAACTAAATCTGAGCAATAAGCTTAGTTGAAATTATCAGAGTTCAGGTGCAGTAATTTTTCAAGCAGTGTATTTATTGATACAATTACGATTTTCTCTGCAAATGTCGTTATATTGTTATTTGTGGCACTTATCATGGACAAGCTTCACCCTGGTATCAGTGAGTTTTAAGCTTAAAGGAGCGTCTCTTGTTTTGAAGTAAATCCATCTAGTCTACGACTCAGCATTTCACTCATCGCAGTCGCTGGCACAGTCCGTTTTTATAGGGAAAAACATTAATACACCTAGTAATAGAACACAGAAGAACAATAATCCCCGAACTGGGGTTCGAACTCGGGCCGTATAAATCACGAGAAAGATACGTTTCCCCTATGAAAAGACGTCGGCACAAATTTAGTACTAATTTATAGAGTATAATTGAATGTATAATCAAATTTCTATTTGATCGGAAATTCGATTTAAGTATTTAAATTAATAAAGCTAAAGATTTGATGTAATATATAATACATAATTCTTCCATTTTATTATGGTGTGAAAATTTGGAGAAAGAAGGACTTCAGGTTCAAAACGTTATTACCATGTTACAACTTTGTATAAATAACTATTGCATGACCTCAAAAGTTGATGAAAATATTATAAATCAATCATTCTAGAATATAGATTTCGTAGAGTAATTAATTGGTCATAGAGATCTGAATTTAGGTGAAGTTCAGAGGACGTAGACATTGAAAACATAAATTTTAAAATGGCACACTTTTTTTTCTCTGTGATCACTGTTTTTTAACCTGCAACAGATTAACTTATGTTACGCTTAATTTCATAAGTTAAATTCAAAACTAAAAATAAATATGCAATGCCCATATTGTTAAAAAATAATAAACTATTTGCTATTAAATGAATGTTGAAATGTATTAAATGAAATTAAAAAAGTTGTCATCATTTAATAATTTCAAATACATCATAGCATTAAATACAATTCTAAATGTTTTGGATTTTTTTTCTTATGAATAAATAAAAAAAAACTCATTAAAATTCTCCAAATTCAAGAACTATAATGTAAGCAAAATTATTAATGGTGTTTTACTTGAACATTTATTCCTATTAAAAATCTGACAAAAGAATTATTTTTCTCTAAAGAATTTGCGTTAAAGATCTCTTATTAACGAAAATATTCACATAAAGAATTTCATTGTATAAAACAATTGCAAAATGCCTTTATTAAAATATATAAACGCGGGCATTAGCATAATTATTTCCTTTTTTATATTGGACAATTAGTTATAAGTTTAGCTTGTAAAAATATTTTTGCCAGTAATAATCAAGCAGATAAGAGGATAAATATGATGATTTTAGTTGAATGTTTTCCTTGAGGATGTTTTCAAACTACAGGGTTTAACAAATGCTCATTGCATAAATTCATACGTCATTAAGGAAAACTTTTTTGATAGTTTCCTTTATTTTCAATAACTTTCACCCCAAAGCAAAAATTAGTAAAAATAAACAAAAAATTATCAGAAGCGATATCCAGTTTACCTCGTCATAGCATAAATTTGAGCATATGTTTTATGTGGGTCCGATTGTTACACATATCTATCTTATTATTTTAATAATATTGCAGAAAATGATGTGAATCAATAAATGGTGATCATTGAACGGTAATTGGCTCTCACTATTATTACTAATAATGAATGAAATATCTATTTAATATTATTGAAGATTTGAATAAAATCTTTATTTAATTTATTGTTAAAGATTTGAAGGATATCCCTATTTAATTTATTGTTAAAGATTTGAATGAAATCGCTAATTGATCTTTAATTTATGAATATAAATTTTATTTAATATGAAAATATTATGTTCGTGTCTGTTAGTATTCCGCAAAACCTTCTGACCAAACGTACCAAATTTTTCACACATTTATTGTAAAGGGTGTGAATGTGCACGGTATAAATTCTTTTCAAATTTTTAATTAAAATTTATTTAATAAAAAATTAGTATTTGCTATAAAGATTGAGGATGCACATGCCTGAATAGCTTTTTAAAATAGTAATTAAAATTTATTTAATAAAAAATCAAGCTAGAATTTGCTATGTTTCCAGCTTTCCAAATTAATTTTGAACAAAATCGATTTTTCGTAAGTTTGCTGTATAAACTTTTAAATGCTACTAATTTTAATTGAAGTGCTGTTTACCCTTAATTCTGAAAAAAAAAAGATTTTTTAAGCGAAATATTCCAAATTCAAGCTTTTTAAAAAAGATTCTGTAAATATTTATGCTCGTTAATTTCCTCAACATTGCAAACACAAGACAGAAAGTATCTATTCATTATCTTCACAAATGTGAAATAACGTTGCAGTAAATTACATCATACTATTTAAAGTAGATCAAATCTTTGAAAACAATATGATAATGTTGAATTGGATAAGATAAAGAATATTTATGTACAGAAATAACAAAATTATAGTAAATTTATTTTAAAAAATAACGTGACATATCTTTAGGATGCTTCAAAATGGTGTGATTGTTGTTACTAATGGCAATTGCCATGGACAAGCGCGCTGACGGCCGTCAGTGATTTTAAGCCAAATGAGCGTCTCTTGTTTTTGAAGTAGCGCCAACTAGGGCCGAGAATACGACTTAGCTATACACCCATCACATTCTCTTGCACAAACCCTTTTTACAAAAGGGGGGGCATTCACACACCTCAAAGATAGTACACATAAAAACAACCATGCCTTAACCCGCAACGCCCATATCATGAGGAAGACGTGCTACCAATATGCCAGAGCACCGGATTTCAATAGGATTGAATAAATCATTAATGTAGGGTTATACGTCAGATATTTTATGGTAAATGCATCTAGAGAAGCCATTGGTTGTCAAATATAATAAGACTATATAGTCTAGGTAGCCAGTATAAGCCTAAGACAGACTATACAGCAACGTCTGCTTGTGTATCAGAATAATTTTTATTAATATAGATCATCTGTGACTGCTAACTAAAATAACATAAGATAAACAAACAGCTTAGAAAATCCTTTTAAGAGAGATAGTCTAAAATTCTTTGTGTAAAAAATGAAAGTTGAAAACTTTTCCTTTGATTAAGAAAAAGTAAAATCTTGCTTCAACTTTTTAACATGATTGTTAAATCTTTAATTCCATTGAAGGCGATATTGGGGATTAAAGGCGATCAAGATGTTTGCTGTTATCTTAATGTAAAAATTAATTATGAGCCAACGAAATTAATTATATAATTTTAGCAGTAATCTCTATTTTTCAAGCTCTAAAACATACTTTCTATCTGCTTTTTCTCGCTTCTTATATTGATCGGCTTCTTCCCGTTTGGTTTGTCACTCAGGTTCTTCTCTCTTGGTTTGTCTATCCTGTTCAGCTTCTTCAACAAAGATATCAATTCTTCCTACCATTTTTTCAACCTAGATTTTACAATTTATTAGTATCTTTAGGATTCGCATTCCTTAGGTTACGGGTTCGAAGCTCACCGGCCAAAAGATACCACGAGTGCATGGTGGCTGGCGCTCGTTAAATCTGCCGTGGTCGCAAAGTCCTCTAAGTCGAGAGTAATACCACTGGGGGTACTGGGTCAGAGGTGATCATTCTCTGTTCTAGCAATAAATTACGATCTGAGATGAATGAATATGCATGAAGGAAGTCCGCCCCCTAAAAAGGGTTGTGAAGTGTGTGTAGCTAAGTCGTGCTCTTGGCCCTAGATGACACTACGTGTGAAACAAAGAGACGCATTTTTTAGGCTTAAAATCTGCTGATTGTATCAGCGGGAGCTCGTCCAAGGCAAGTGCCATAAGTAAAAACACAACCACAACATTATTAACTCTATCAAATCTGGAATTTTCAAGCCACGAGATGTAACATCTTTGGATAATTCTTTCGATATGAAACGTAACTGAGACGAATTTGCATTAAAATTCACATTTTGTACTTTTAACCGAATTGGAAAAATTAAAATGGTTCCTATTCCTCCACTTCTGAATTGTAATAAAATAGAATAAATCAAATTTTGAAAAATTCTAAATTGCATAAAAAGAAGTTACATTTTGAAAGTTGTGATATGTGTGCCTGCACATGTAATCTATAATTGCGCCATCTATACATAGTAAAAAATGAAGTATCCGGAAAACTTCTACATATTGGAACCAGAAAAACTTCAGAAACAGCTAACAGATATTAAAATATTTATACAAATTGGAAGAGCATTCATTAAGGAAGGTTTTAGCATATTAAATTCCAATCAAAATAAAGTGGGGAGTTTTATAATTGCGATTTTAATTTGTCCGCATATGCTCAAAAACCGTCACACTGCGCGTGTTCAAATAGCAAGCGCTGTGGTATGCATATGAGATACATTTCTTTGTTTACTTTTGATCTTAAATAGCGATTCAAACCTCATTATGCTGCCAAAAAGAAGGAAACCCAACTTCGAAATGATCGCCTATATTTTGTCTACGGACATATCATATTTCTACCTTTGTAACAGTCTGCTGGCTTTCTGGCACAGAGATAGCGCGTCTTCCTCGTATTCTGGGAATCCCAGGTTCGAGTCCCGATATAGGCATGGTTGTTCTTCTGTGTGCTATCATTGAGATGTGTGACTGTCCCCCCCTGTAAAAAGGGGCTGTGCAAGCAAATGTGGTGAGTGTGTAAAGACGTACTCTTGGCCCTAGTTGGTGCTGCTTCAAAACAAAGAGACGCTCCTTTCGGCTTAACTCTGCTGTTGTATCCGTGGGGGTCTTGTTCTTGGTAATAGCCATGGGTAACAATAACAACCTTTGTAACAGTCTAGATATTTATGAATGTGTGCTGTAAAAAATTGATTTTTTTTTGGTAATTTCTAAACATATTTTTATGTTTGTTTAATGTTGCGTAAGATGCCCATAATTATATCTTTTGGAGGCTAGACTTAAGTTTCTAGCTAATTTTTCTTCTTGGATGTTGTGCCACGGGAAACTCAGTGGAGGTACTGCTAGTTTTTATGATTTACTAGCTAGTACTTGGCGCGTTGCTATCCCAGAAGAAATGATTTTTGAATTATCGTTTAAAATTAGAAACAGCTATCCTGTTTAATTAAGAACGATAGAAAGTATTATATTCTTTTTGCCGTTAATCAATACATTCAATAAAATTGAATGATATATAAAGGGGAAGTAAAATTAATACTTATTCTATTTTTTAATGTATTTTCCAAATATATTTTAGGGATAAAATATTTGTTTAGTTTATATGAAATAGAAATAAATTTTGTGCTGTTCGATTTTTGAGCATCAACATCCAACTAGCCATGGGGAAAACATGAATTTTCTAGACTCAAAACAAAAACGTTGATAAAGTTTTATCGCAATTGCATTAATGGTGCCGCAACGCACACAATACGGACAAACAAAAATTTATTGTAATATTTTAAGTTATTTATCTATAATTGCAAAATTTCATATATAACTGCGTCGTTCGTTTGATCTCCCTACAACTGAATGCATTATCATGACATGAATACTAAAAAGGGACTTGCAACTCAATGTATTATGTGATAGTTACGCATAAGTATGCGATTATAGACAGACTGATTTCTATCTGATGTTTTGAATTTCCGTTTCAAATAACATCATTAACTACTTGTGACTTGATACATTATCTTGTGACAAATACCAATTACTCTTCTCGATATTTTCAATTCCATTTCTAATTTAAATAATATTATTAAATGCTTGCCACAAATACCAATTATTTTCTACTTGTCATTCTGTGTTTCATTTCGGATTCAAATAACATCCCTAATTACTTTTGACTCAATGTATTATCTTGTGATAAATACTAACTACTTTCTACCCAATGTTTTGTTCTTCATTTCTGATTTAAATAACATTATTAAATTCTTGCTAAAAATACCAACTGCTTTCTACTTGCTATTCTGTATTTCAAATCCGATTTAGATAGCTTCATTAATTGCTTCTGACTCAATGCATTATCGTGCAATACATACTAACTATTTTCTCCAAGATATTTTACATTACATTTCCGATTTAAAAACATTATTAAATGCTTGCTAAAATTACCAACTGATTTCTACTTGCAATTCTGTATTTCAAATCCGATTTAGATAGCTTCATTAACTGCTTGTGACTCAATGCATTATCCTGCAAAACCTACTAATTACTTTCTACAAGATATTTTGTATTACATTTCCGATTTAAATACATTATTAATTGCTTGATAAAAAATACCAACTGCTTTCTACTTGCAATTCTGTACTTCATTTCAGATTCAAATAAAATCATTAATTGCTTGTGACTTAAAACATTATCATGCGATAAATACTAACTTCTTTCTATCTGATATTTTGTATTTCATTTCTCATTTAAATAACATCATGAAATTCTTGCTACAAATATCGACTACTTTCTACTTGCTATTCTGTATTTCACTTCAGATTCAAATAACATTATTAATTGTTTGTGACTCAATGCCTTATCATACAACAAATACTAATTACTTTCTACCTGATATTTTTTATTCCATTTCTGACTTAAGTAATATCATTAACTGCTTGCTACAAATATCCATTTATTTCTGCTCGCAATTCTGCATTTCATTTCCGATTCAAATAACATCATCATTTGCTTGTTTCTTCATGCGACAAATAAGAAACTTCTCTCTATCTAATATTTTCAATTTAATTTCTGAATTATTTACCTTTATTAATTTTTATTGAATTGAATTAAATGCAGAGAGAATAATTAATTGTTATAGAGAATACAATGAATCTTACTTAATTCTTGAATGGAATTCTGAATTTCTAGCGATTTTTTGGGGGTAAGCTTTCTGCTTCTCTTTTGGTTTGCTCATTTTGTTATAGTAAGGAAATCAAAACGTTTGTGACCTCCTGCAAAATTAATTCACAGAAGTGTGAAAACATTTTTAAGTCTGTCAACATTCGGCTATGGACATTTTTCCGATTAATTTTTTTATTGGCTAAAATGTGTGTTATTGATTGACCATGATTTTTTCTTCTGTATTCTATGTAGCTCTATTCCTATAATCTCTTGTATTTATACTTGCTGATATACAAAGGTTTCCTGTATTTTTTAATATCTCCTTGAGGGAGCATCTCAAAAATAAGGAAGAGAAGATTCTAATATAGTGGTTTGTTCATGCCCTCTTGGTAGATAGAGAAACAAGTGGGGAGGCTACCTCCCATTGAAGTCGGAATGCTCTTCCCTAGGGAAGAGTTGTGCCGCAGCCGGTAATGGTCCTTGTGATTCAAAACCAATTCCCGCCAATGTTATTGTTTAGAAGTCGTGTCTTTCTGTTTTATCTGTGTGCTTAATCATAGACTGAGAAGTTAGTTAATAGAAAATGGTTATATTTCATTGAAGACAACAATTTTTTGAGCTACAAGGACTTGCTTATTAATGGTTACTAATATATGAAACCAGATAATCTAACATGATTATCAACAAATAGCATATCTCTTCTACTCAAAAAAAATCACCACCTTAGGAAAAAATTGGTCTTTTTCAATAAAATTCGAAATAAACTAGTTTCATCAATTAGAATAGTTCCTAATGAGACTTGAGTAACATTTAATTACAGCTCTTTGTTGCATCTAATTAATTCATCACAATTTTACATCCTTTAAATAAGGATACATCGTTCAAATTTATTTTTAAACAAGTAATATAAAAAACAATTTTTTAAATCATATCCTACTTAGGTTACTAGGAAAAATATAAAAAGTAAAAAAGATTTTGTTTTAGAACCTTTTTATTAAATAATTTCAATAGTTGTTGCTGATCTTGTCTTCAGCTTTACAACGACAGGAGGGGATGCAGTAGCTTTTGAGGGTATGGACCCCTGAACACCCGAAGGCCGAAATCTGACTTCAGGCTCACACACATCATAAACCCTTTTTACAGGGCTGACTTGATTCCTGCATTTCATTCATTCACATATTGCAATTTAGATCTGGAACAGAGAACGATCACTTCCAACCTTGTACACACAGTGGTATTACTCTCGACATGGAGGACTTTGTGACCACGAACAGATTTAATGACCACCACACACGGAGATTCTTTGACAGGCATATTCGAAAGCGCAGCGTAAGAGATGCGATTATGGGCGATCCCAACCGGACAATTACAATTACTATAAATTACTGATCAAAAATTATACTATCATTTAATTGACGATTCAAATCCAACTGTGGCAATGCAAAATGGGTGAATTTTCTACAACAGTTGCGGTAAACCAATAAAGATTAGAAATTTCTAATGTTCTTAATTCTGCATTATTTTAATTCGAAAGTACTTCAAAATGAATCGGAAAAATCGATTAATTAAAAATGCTTAGTGTTAAATGCATCAAACGTTATGAAAATGAACAGAATCGTTTAAAATAATTGACCGGAAACATGTTGAGCCTAACCTCAATAGAGCGGATAAAAAACAAACTGAATTCGCTACTTACATTCGTGGAAATGAAAATATTTCACGAGAAAGTTTAGTTTTTAATTAATTAATGAATAAATAATGAATTAATATTTGAAAAAAACTGCATTAATATCGAGTGCCATATACTACATGTTTAAAAAAATGTATTTGAACTTGAGTGGATCAATAAAAATTATTTTATCAAAGATTGAAAATGTGATATATATATATATATATATGTGATTTTGAACTGATTTTGTTTGATTGTTTTGTCGCATTTGTTTTGAAATCTTTAACATTTTTATCACATGTAATAATAGCTACTTTCTTTTGCGTTTGAAACGTAGTATGCTAAAATTGCATACTGTTAAAACAATTGTATGCGGCAAAAATATATTAAAGGACATACAGAGTTTTGTTTTGCTAGTTGCTTTTGGCAATCATCTTGTCTTCCTAGATAATTGTCTTTTTTAAGCTTTAAAAAGATTAATATGGAATAAATTTTTAATCGCCTTTTTATTTGATATAATTTTATTCATATCTTAATTTGATGTGATAGGAAAACTTTAATCGACTCAATTTATAGCGGATTAAAAATTGAAGCAAAATTTATGCTGGGAAGGGATTATGAAAAGCGCGCGATTGGAATTTATAATGGGTGAATTTGAATTCAATCATAACGTTTTAAAACCGATTGATCATCAAATAAAATTAAACATCTTACTAAAATTAAAGGAAGCAGAACGGATGTGATATTAATACCATTAAAAAGACAACTTTTTGAGTCTTAATATGTCATAAAGACCAGTTTTGTTGCCTGATTGTTTTGGAAGATATGAACATCCATCTTCAAAAACAAAACAAAAAAAACAAATTATATAAAAAAAACAATTTATATATAT
>JAOUZG010044841.1:1242321-1260217 GCA_026289955.1 Argiope argentata
ATATATACACGACTGAAAATTCCCTGACACCATTTTCAAAGTAATAATATCTTCCCAAGAATTCCTAATTCTTTCTTTCTAAAATTCTTTCTTTCTAATTCTTTCCCAATAAATTAAAATATCGGCAAGAAATAAATGTTTTAATGGAAGATAATCTCCAGAGGATGGAGATCATTGATAAAAAGCTATCATCTTCGAGATAAAGGTGCTCTACTTGCTTTAATAAGCTTCCAAGAATAGCAGAATAGAATTTATCTGGTCTTAAAAGCAAACAAAGTAGCTAGCTTTACTTATCATTGCAGATTATCGTTATGGTCACCGTGAAACGACTTTTCCTGTATGGAAGCATTTGGCACTGAACCGAAAAACAGATTAAGGAACCCAGACTTATTGTGGAAATCCTGAGGTTTAACATATCAAAAAAGCGAATAAATTTTCATCAGGTGCACCTTCTATGCAGTATAAAGGTTATTTGAAAATAAGTAAAGATAATTAGGAAATCTGCTATGCATATTTCAATGTATCATGTCAGAGCATCATTTCTTGAACGGATAAGCTCAGAAAAATCAAGTTAAATTATATTTTTATCCATTTTAATGGTTTCATCGAATGAGTCCCTTTAGTATTGCAAACGATCCAAAAAAAATTATCTCGCCTTTATTGTATAAAAAAATATCGCATTTCCTGTTTATTTCATTTCATATCATCAAGTGCTCAAAATGACATTTTTGTAGGTTTTATTACTATAGCCATTAACTTATTTTGTTTTAATCAGAAATTTTGTAAATGCAATGGCAACGCATTATTAAAAGCTGATTTTTTTAGATGCTCGTGCAGATAATAAAATTTTTATTTTTCACCTTTTATTTATTTATTTATTTTTATTTTTTTTTGCTGACGCCACAAACTTAAACTTAGACATCCAGTCTGTAATTTTTTAAGGTGCTGTTGAGAGCTATTAGTATGAACATCGAATTGTGATTTTTTGTCAGAATCGTGATGTCGTCTGCATATAGACACAACATTGTGTTAAATTGTTTTGGTATGTCGTTTATGCTGCGTAAAAACAATACTGGCCTCAATTTTAAGTCTTTAAGTGTTCCTGCATGTATGCTTTATAAGTCTGTGATTTCATTTTTCAGCCTTACTCTGAAGTGTCAAATGTAAAGATGTGAAACAATAATTTTAATAAGATATCCTGTCGTGTGGGGTTTGATTAACTTGTAAATAAAACCATTGATCCATTACCGAACGAAAGCTTTCTGGATATCCAGGGAAACAGCTTCTGTTTTTTGTATGTTTTGGAAACCTGCTGTGATGAATTCAGTTGCTCTGATCAGTTGGTGAGAATTGCAGGGACTTGGTCTGAAAACTAATTGTTATTACAAAGTATGTCAATATTTTCAAGGTGTGTGTTAAACCTTTTTAAAAGGATATTTTCGTCAATTTTGCTGAGGAATGAAAGTAGTGAGATTGGTCGATAGCTTTCCTCACGACTGTGGCTATCTTCCGTCGTGCTGAGAAGTAAACTATTTCCAAGAAAAGGGTGAAAATTATGATAATATTAAGTGGAAAGTTTTTTACTACATTGTTAGTGATGTTATCGCGTCCTAGAGATTTGCCTACATTTTAGTTATTTAATGTTTTAATGGATTTCCAATGGGTTAGGTAAGTCAATGTGTACATATATGGTTTGGCTGCTTCGTGGCGCCATCTATGTTCCATAAAGTTAATAACAGTTTCATTGACCTCGGGTTTCGGGTTTTCAATCAATCGGGTTTTTCATGGTAAATTGGAATTAATTTAAATTATTTCTCCGGGCTATTAGCTAGGAAGTTTGCTTCTTCGAAGTCGGTTTGTGCAATTTCGTCCAGGCTGTTAAGGGTCGGAATGGTTAGTTTGTTTTTTTCTTTTTGAATGGCCTCACAAAGTCCAGATGTTTTGATTTTCGGTATTTAAGTTTTTTAATTTCCTGGTAAATTCTCTATTTTCGAGTTCAAGTACGAGTCTTTTTTTTATTTTATTGTTTAGTTTATTAAAGGTGGTTTTAATTCCGGTCTTCTAAATTCATGATAAAGTTTTATAATTTTGTTTCTTTCGGTATTTAGAATTTTGAGAGTGGGAAATACGTAGAGTTTGTTTTCTGGTACATGGTTTGAGTTTCGGTTTTTAGTTTTTATAATTTCTAATTCTATTTGCTCTGTCAATTTATCTATTTTTCCCAGGTTGTTAATGGCAATAAAATTAAAAATAGTACTGCTAAGATCCCGTCTGAAAGCTTTGCAGTTCTAACTTTGCTAATGGAAAAGGGAAGGGTATATTCGAATTGAATGCTTAGAGCGAAAGGGTTGTGGTCAGAGCTCATTTCGGGGAGAGAGGTGATTTCACAGGGATTTAGAAAGTATTTTACTATTGCAAGATCTGTTAGGGTTTGACTGTTAGTTCTGTGCCTAGTTGTGTCATTAGAATCATTAGGGAGGCAACTGCATCCCTAATATCAGATTGTATGTTCACGATTAAATTTATAATGACGCTTAGGCAAACTTCGAGCTAACAGATTATTAGCATTTAATAGTGAGAAAAGCCATTTAATTGTTAAATGGGTAAATTGATCATGCTTAATGATGTTAATTTTCAAGTAATAGGTCACAATGTTATAACCAATGTAATATCATTCTTGTATTACAGCATTTCGAATATTTTCAAGATATAAGTTAAATCTCAGATATGAAAAAATTTATAAGAAATATTTAAATCTATTAGCAAACTAGGACAGTTACATTGAATTTATTAACATTTTCAATATTTTTTTTAATCTTTTAGTGAAATTATTAACCCTTTCAATGATTTTTTTTTGTCTTTCGGTAAATTTATTAGCCTTTTCAGTGATTTCTTTCAGTCAATTTATCAATCCTTTCAATGATTTTTGTTTTTTGTTTTTCAAGGAATTTATTAACCCTTTCAATGATTTTTTTGTCATTCAGTGAATTTATTAACCCTTTCAATGATTTTTTTTGCCTTTCAGTGAATTTATTAACCCTTACAACGATTTTTTTTGTCTTTCAGAGAATTTATTAACCTTTTCAGTGAATTTATTAACTCTTTCAATGATTTTTTTCGTCTTTCAGGGAATTTATTACCCTTTTCAGTGAATTTATCTAGTTCTTTTTCCTTCATAATGCAATGGTAATAAAAAAGTTCGAGTCTCAAATTCGAAATATTGTATAATGATAATATTTTAAGGTTTATTCGGGTTTTTTTAAATTTACTTTTAAAATTCACGCGTAATTATACAGGATTTGACTGTTACCATAAAAAAATATATTTAATGCTTTCACAACATGCGAGAATAAAATCATTTGCCAAAAATATGAAAAGTATTATTTTTAAATAAAAATATTTATAGAATCTTATTAAAATTAGAGAAAATCACCTTGATAAACTCGGCTTTGAATGATGTCAAAAATTTTTTATTTATAATATTTTTACATAAAGCGCTACTGTATAAAACTATTATTTAATACACCAAATCCTTTTATCGTGTAAAATATTTAAAAATTAAAAATAGAGTATAAACTGAACTAAATGTTTTATAAAAATCACGGAAAGCTGTTTCCTTCAGAATTTATTCATATTTGTTTATAATAGGAATCCAATATTTTTCATTATTATTGAAGCATAAGAAAAACAATTATATTTTACATTTATTTTAAAAAAATACTTCTTGTCTTTGAGTTACTGTATGTATTTTGATACTTTCTACGACAGTAATAAATAATTTTTGTATGCAATTGTTAAAGATTGTATATCTAGGTGTATATTTAAAATATAAAATCTGGACATGAGAAACAAGCAAAAATTATTACATTACAATATTTCGGACTAAAAATTCTAATATTCTTTCAAACGTTCGTTAATAAACGTTCTAATCTTCTTTAAAAACGAAATAAACGTTCTAATTTTCCATAATAATTCCTAGATTATATTTTAATACTTCAAATATATCAGCATAAATTGTTGGTTATCACCGCAAATGTATCTGAAATTCTAAGTGGAAATTCAATCAGATTTACTTTGTATCTGTACTTTCAGTAAAGATTTATTTTAGTTCGTAGGAGAGTCAAAAAATGAAGGTACGTTTGAAAAAAGGTACATTTATTCTAACGATAGAAAATTGAAACATACATTATTTTTCTACATAACCACCTTGGACTTCAACTAACTTTTCCCAACATTTCACATTTTTCTTTCATTCCATCGGTAAAAAAGTGTTTAGGTTGCTTTTGTAACCAGTTTTGCACCACATTAATGACTTCTTCATCGGTAAAGAATCTTCTCATGGGTTCTTTTTTAAATGGGTCAAAAATATAGAAATCACATGGAGTCAGATTGGATTATATGGCATTTCAGTATTTCAAATTCGAGCACTTTTACGCATCGACATCTTCTCAGAAAGCAACCGCCAATTTGTCCTCGATGTGATATCGATTTTAGAATGAATTACTTTTTAATTGTATGTTCAAATTTTAACGCCTATCGTATTCGCTTTTTAATTCAAAATCATTGACTCGACATGACTTAGTAGGTGAAAAATACCAACAGAACATTTTTAACTTTTTAAGATACATTTGTCTTTTTAATGAGAGTTATCACATTTTACCTTTGTATTCAATATTTAGCTTATCATTCAACTTGCATTTTCATGTTTTATGCGTTTATGTGTTCATATGTGCCGCTAGCTTCATAAGTCAGATAACATCTACGATATTGAAATATACTTTTAATATTGTCGTTATATTACTCGGCTACTGGCCCTAGAATCAAGGGGCTCATACCTTGCCTTTCACCAGTCATATTGGTGACCTTGACAATGCAACCTCATGCTACTGTGGTGGCGTCTTCTACCCACCGAAAAAGCCGTCAGACTCCCTTGACGCAGAGGGCCCAACATAGCTGTCAGATACACTTGACACAGCAACTACCGCATTCACTTGCCAAAGCACTCACACGCTCTCCATAAATTTTGGCGCTTTAAAATCGTTAGTCTCTCCACCAATTAATTGGTGTGGAAGTATTGTGGCTCCAGCTTCTTAAGACAGATAACATCTACTATACTCAAGTATATATTTAGCATTGTGGTTATGACACTCACCTACTAGAGCTAGCGTCGCGGTTTCGTACCTCGACTTTCAATCGCTACACGTATTTACTCGTTTTCAACTTTTTAAACAACTATTCTACATATTTGACTATCTGTTAAAGTTTGAGAATTTCAGTCGCTATAGAAGCATCTCATTTTTTTTCTTTTACCAAATTTAATCTTAACCTTTTACTTGCGCAGTATGAGCAGATATGGCTTTTGCTTCATAACACACCACAAAACCTGACCAAACCAATTCTTTTATTGTTTCAACCACCAATTGGGCAAATTGTGGCAAAGTTTTTATCTTTATTCAGGATTATAAATTTCGCTGTTTTCCAAGATGTTGGGATTTAGTTGAAAGTTTCAGTTTCGTTCGAAACAAACAAAATTACAAAAGTTGTCACCATTACAGATCCGTCAGTTCGGATGAAATAAACTTCTATTATACCTTCCACGCCCCAAATCTAAAAATAGTATAATCTTAAGAGCTGATGGATGACAATTAAATATTTTAACTGTCGTTGTTACTTATGGCACTTCCCCTGGACAAGCCCAGCTGATACATCAGTTGATTTTAAGCCGAAGATATACATATCTTGTTTGAAGTAGCTCTAACTAGGGCCAAGAGTACGACTTGGCTACACACCCATCACTGTCGCTAGCACAGCTCCTTTTTACAAGGGGAGACACGCTCACACATATCACAGATAGCACATAGAAGAACAACCATGACCAAACCGGTAATGCGAAAACAAGAGGAAGACGCGCTGCCTCTGTGACAGAAAGCCGGCAAAAACTTTAACTATTCGTGATAATGGGAGTTTTCACAATTATGTTCGCATCTTTAGTTTTTGGTACGTTATTATATATAGTAACAAATTATCTATAGTAATAATCTATCTATAGTAACGATTTGTCATAAAAATCTTACTCGGTGTAGATTGATAATGTAGCTGTCATATTTATTGGTACACACCACCGACTATCTCGGGAATAAGAGTAGCACGTTGCAAAAAAGGGTTGCCAACTGTACTAATCCATGCGTGAAATCTATCAATGATACCAAAACCCTTGAAAAAGAAATTTCAAAAGTCCCTTTACTTTTTGACTAATTACATTAATAATTTCCTGTAAAAGTCGTCCTCGGAGCAGATCGACAATGTTGCTGCCATGTTTATTAGTACACTCCAACGACTATCACGGGAATAAAAGTAGCCATAGATTGGTTGCCGACTATACTAATCCAAGGGTGAAATATATTAATGATACCAAACCCTTGAAAGAGAAATTGCAAAAGTCCCTTTACTTTTTGACTATCTACATTAAATATTTGCTGTGAAAGTCCTCCTTGGAGCAGATCAGCAATGTAGCTGCCATGTTTATTAGTACACTCCAACGATTGTCACGGGAATAAAAGTAACCATAGAATGGTTGCCGACTATACTAATCCAAGGGTGAAATATATTAATGATACCAAACCCTTGAAAGAGAAAATGCAAAACTCCCTTTACTTTTTGACTATCTACATTAATGATTTGCTGTGAAAGTCCTCCTTTTTGCAGATCGTGAATTTGGCTACCATGTTTATTATAACCCTCCAATGATTATCACGGGGATAAGAGTAACACGTCGCAAAGAAGTGTTGTCGACTATACTAATCCATGGTTTAAATCTATAAATGATACCAAACCCAGGAGAGAGAAATTGCAAAAGTCCCTTTACTTTTTGACTATCTACATTAATAATTTCCTGTAAAATCCTTTTCATCCTTGGAGCTGATCGACAATGTAGCTACCATGTTTATTAGTACACTCCAACGACTACAACGGGAATAAAAGTAACATGTTGCATAGAAATGTTGCCATCCATACTAACCCAGGATTGAAATCTATCAATGATACCAACTCCAGGAAAGAAAAACTGCAAAAGTTCTACCGTAATGATTTGTTGTAAAAGTCATCTTTGGTGCAGACCGACAATGTAGCTGCCATATTGATTAGTACACTCCAACGACTATCACAGGAATAAAAGTCACACGTTGTAATAAGGTATTGCCAACTATACTAACTCAATATAGTTAGATATCATTGAAATCATTGATATTAGTTTGGTATCATTGATACATTTCAATGATACCAAACCCAGGAGAGAGAAATTACAAAAGTCCCTTTACTTTTTGACTATCTACATTAATGATTTGCTGTAAAATTCCTCCTTGGTGCAGACCGACATTGTAGCTGCCATGTCTATTAGTACACTCCAACGACTATCACGGGAATAAGAGTAACACTTTGCATAGAAGGGTTGCCGACTATACTAATCCAGGGTTGAAATCTATAAATGATACCAAACCATGGAAAAAGAAATTGGGAAAGTGCCTTTATTTTTTTATCATACCTTCTACTTACAAATCGAAACCAAAAATAATTATTAAAATTAATTTACTAAAGCCAGTTAATGCTGTCATAAAAAAGTATATTGATATTTCTTTGAAGACTGAATCTTCCTTAAGATTAAAACTAAGTTCCAAATTTCTGCTTTTATTACGAAATTTATGTTTTTGCAATTCATGTAACTTTCGAAGTTCTTACAATTTAATAATTGCCTCTTTGAATTCGAATTTGAATAACTTTTAAAAGTGTGTAGAGGAAGTCATGGGATATTAAACTTTATTTCTGTTATCAGTATGGTTAATGAAATTTGCTGTCAAGTCACTGCTATCAGGGAAATGCTGAAAATTTATGAGCTTATTAAGAGACACAATGAAAAAATCTTCTTTTTGGTCATTTTTTTTTCCTTTTAAATAGCAAAATAATTTCCTTTAATTGATTTCATCTATCTCCAAGCACCAGACAAAATCAGAATCTTTTCTTGAATATTTCTTCGTGAGCACACATTGAGCTTTTAACAGCAGGTAAGACAGTTTCATTCTTGAAGTTTTGACATTGTGATCTCGAATGTCTTTATTTGGTTTTTTTTAATTCTCTTTCTTAACCATATCGCAGTTTGGTACAACAAAATTTTATTTGTTTATTTAAAAAAATATTTAATCAGGATGACCGATTTTCTAAGCTATCTAGAATTTTTAATATTGTTGAAACTACACTCTAGGTTCATCAGTGCCCAATAAAAGCATTACTTCACTTAACTAGTTTAGGTGGATTTTAAAAGAATGTTTCTCGTTATGTCATTTAGAATCTGAATAAATTGTTGTTGTTGTTACTTATGGCATTTGCCTCTGGATACCCCCCCCCCGCCGATACAGCAGCAGATTTTAAGCCGAATGAAGCGTCTCTTGTTATTGAAGTAGCGCCAACTAGGGCCAAAAATACGACTTAGCGACACACTCACCACATTTGCTTGCACAGCCCCTTCTAACAGGGGGGCAGTCACACATTTTACAGATAGCACACAGAAGGCCAACCATGTTCAATCCGGTACTGGAACCCAGGACCCCAAGAAAACGAGGCAGGCGCGCTACCTCTGTGCCAGAGAGCCAGCCTAAATAAATTGTATTACCATTAAAGATAGGAATTGCAAGGTTTTATAATTAGACAAAAAAGCTTATAACTAAGATTCAGTTGCCATATTTCTCAGTTTCATTTTTTAAGCTTATGAAATTTTCTGTCCCCACTGTTAACACAGTGCACAGCAGTTATAAATGAAAACAGATCGACATATCGTCATTCTGGAGTAAGAGTACCTCGGCCTTCCCTTAATAGGGGTGTTCCATTTTCGAGCACGATTGCTCTTCACCTTGAGTTTTATCTGTGAGGTGAGTGAATGAGCCCCCCTCCCTCTGTGGGGTTGCTCAAACGAGTTTGTGAGCGTCATTTTCATGAAAACTAAAATTTCTACCCTCAAGTGTTCAGGTCGCCGTGACCTAATGATAAGGTCGCAGCTCGTGAAGGGTAGGTTTCAGGATCGAAACGCGATTCCAAAGAAGAAACGTCTGGCAAAGAGGTCTGTTGTATGCTAAATCTGTCATGACCAATCGTCCT
Organism: Argiope argentata; assembly: GCA_026289955.1. Lineage (NCBI taxonomy): Eukaryota > Metazoa > Arthropoda > Arachnida > Araneae > Araneidae > Argiope > Argiope argentata. The sequence continues at coordinate 1,251,466 of JAOUZG010044841.1, forward strand.
TCCACTGGTATGGCTTGGAGAGGGGTACCAGTTCATGTGCCGCCCTGCGCAACGGGACTTTAACATAACTAAACTGAACTAGCCCTCAAGTTTTTAGGGATCTTTACCCTCAGAGGTTTCTGCATCCCTCTTTTCCCGATCTTGACCTTGGTTTGAATAGGTGTTCAAACCAAGAGATATAAGCAACAAAACAACACAAATAGATGTAAAATTATTCTTCGACCAACCAGAAGTATTTCAAGTTACCATGTAAAGATAGTGGAAAATAATTACAGTATTCTATCTGAATTTTAAATACAAAAGAAAGATATAAAAAAATACATTATGCTAACCAAAATCCCTATGTATTATATAATTCAGAAGGAAGAATATTATAACTTTTGCTTAAAATAAATGTTATTTATTTTATAAATATTGTCACGTAGTTGAGGTAAATGTAGCGATGCCAATGGAAATGAACGCGCTCAAGACTTTATTATGTTCTCTAGCTCTTTGAGAAGCTATTTATATACATTTTGACCCTTTCAAAGGCCATTTCTTTCATATCATGGTATATTAAAATTGTTTTTAGGATTAAGATTGGCTAAGTAAAGTAATTTAGTTATTTTATTAAATAAATTTATTTTTATTAATTAATTAATATGGGTAATTAGTAATTAAGTAACAAATCAAGATTTACCATTGTTTGTGAGATAAGGATCTGAAACATCCAAGTTTTTATCTGATTTCAAAATTTGTCAAAACTTGGACTAATCTACATAATTTCATACAAAAACTGAAAAATCTGGTGGGAAGCATACTTCCCACGGCTCTTGAAAGGGCTCAGAAACCTTTCAGACTGTGAAGCACCGCAGAAAATAGGGAACAAATTTACATAATCCGCAAAAATTTTACATAAAGCTAATTTAAACAAGAGTTATTATCATTATTACTTGGCAACTTGCCTCTCTTGAAATCTCACCCGCAACCTTTCGCTCACGAATCCGCTGATTAAATCACAGAGCCACGCTGTGCTTGGTCGGGAGGAACAATTTTATTTACAATATAATTATAATTGAAAAAATACTTTATTTATCATAAATCATTAAATATATGTACTAAGGAAGATGACGGCTTTCTGGCACAGTGGTAGCGCGTCTTCCTCTAGTTCTGGGAGTTCAGGGTACGAGTCCCTGTTGAGATATGGTTGTTCTTCTGTGTGCTATCTGTGAGATATGTGACCGTGCTCCCTGGGAAAAGGGGTTGTGCAAGCAAATGTGGTGAGTGTGTAGCTAAGTCGTACTCTTGGCCCTAGTTGGAGCTACTTCAAAAACTAGATGGCTTAATTGATTGGCTTAAATCTACTGCTGTATCTGCATGGGCTTGTCCATGGCGAGTGCCATAAGTAACAACAACAACTAAGAAAGATAAACAGGACCAGTAGTGGTCGATATATTGGATAAGCTGAATTACAAAGATAAAGCATTTTCAGTAGATAATTTATTTTAAATATTTATATAAATTAAGTGCTATGAATATAAACTAGCATGAATAATCTATCCCTAACTTTTTCGCATAGACTCAGATAAAAGTTTTATATCCTTCTCCTTGTGAAATATTGTGGACTTTTGTTGAGAACATGAATTCTTTGCATGCAATTGCTGAAAGATAGTTATTGAATATAGATATTTGAGTGATTCTAGCATTTTTGCTGATTCTCTCGGCAAATATGTGTTTTTGGTCCTTTTTTCCAAACTGATTGATACTAATTTTTTTAATACTAGCCTGAATAATAAAAACTAGCCCGAGGAAACTAGACTCCTTAACTTTTTCGCATAGACTTAGATAAAAGTTTTATATCCTTCTCCTTGTGAAAGATTGTTGACTTTTGTTGAGGACACGATGTCTTGCATTAAATTGCTGAAAAATAGTTATTGAATATAGATATTTGAGTGCTTACAGCATTTTTGCTGATTCTCTCTGAAAATATATGTTTGTGGTCCTTTTTTCCAGACTGATTGATACTAATTTTTTTTTTTCAATTCTAACTTGAGTATTAAAAACTAGCCTGAGGAAAATAGTCTCCCTAATTTTTTCACATAGATTCAGATAAAAGTTTTATATCCTTTTTCTTGTGAAATATTGTGGACTTTTGTTGAAAACGTGAATTCTTTGCATGCAATTGCTGAAAAATAGTTATTGAATATAGATATTTGAGTGAGCATTTTTGCTGATTCTCTCTGCAAATATATGTTTGTGTCCCATTTTTCCAGACTGATTGATACTAATTCTTTTTTCAATACTAACTTGAGTAATAAAAACTAGCCTGAGGAAACTAGCCTCCTTAACTTTTTCGCATAGACTCAGATAAAAGTTTTATTTCCTTCTCCTTGTGAAAGATTATGGACTTTTGTTTAGAACACGATATCTTGCATGGAATTGTTGAAAAATAGTTATTGAATATAGATATTTGAGTGATTCTAGCATTTTTGCTGATTCTCTCGGTAAATATGTGTTTTTGGTCCTTTTTTCCATATTGAATGATACTAATTTTTTTTCAATGCTATCCTGGGGAAACTAGCCTCCTTAACTTTTTCGCATAGGCTCAGATAAAAGTTATATATCTTTCTCCTTGTGAAAGATTGTATAATTATGTTGAGAACACGATATCTTGCATGGAATTGCTGAAAAATAGATATTGAATATAGATATTTGAGTGATTCTAGCATTTTTGCTGGTTCTCTCTGCAAATATGTGTTTTTGGCCCTTTTTTTCCAGACTGATTAATACTAATTTTTTTTCAAGACACTTCATTTGTAGCCATAAAATTACATAGCAAATTTCAGGATTTAAAGTCATTTTGCTTATGAGTTATTGCATTTACATGTATGAACCGACAGATGAACACCGACATCACCGACATTTTTGGACATCAAATCGCTATTAAAATTCCCTCTCTTTAGGGCAAGTGCTTCCGAAATTATCAATAATTTCATGCAGTTTGAATACACTGAGCACGATTGAACTTACTCTTTGCTTTGACATTAGTTTTTTTACGTCTATATTGTATTTGGCAGCTATATTTTGTATAGATGTTATTTGCTTTCGGGTTACCGAGAGCTTACTTTGTATGTAGTTGTTTAATACCTTTTTCTTTTTAACAGCATTTTATTAATAAACGTTGTTTACAACTTTATGTTCCTCTAACAACTGTGGAAATGTTTGCTAATTACTATACCTGGAGACACGGATGACAATTTTTGAGGATTTAAATTCGTTTTTATTCTCCGATCTGGTCCTTTGAATTAAGTCTTATGATAATTAAGTTGATTAACCTGCATTTCCTTGCTGGGTGGGGGTTGCTTCGTGGCGTTATATCTGAATGACTTCGGCCGGGACGGAGTATACCTAAGCCATATGCCACATTGCTCGTCTGATCTGTATGTATAGGTATTGAAAGGGTGCATGTATTATAAGGTTATAATATTTTGAAAATTTTAAATTCTACTTCGTCAATAATGCCAGGGGTATTTCTCTGTCTCCATGGTTTTTTTTATTAAAATAATGCTATCCTCTTGCCCGCAATTCTAATTAATTCCAGTTTATTTCTTTTTCATTCGAATTATAATCTAAAAAGTGAATATATATATATATATATATATATATATATATATAGCTATTCACATTTAACGGTAGCTGACTGATAACTTTTAATTTCAGTTAAATAGTTTAGATTATGGTTTAACTTCATGTTTATGGTTCCATTAAACAGTCAGATATAGAACTGTATTATTTTCAATTGTCTCCCATGAGTTCTGCTCCTTGGGCATTAAGGTCTCTCTAACAGATTTCAGTCCCACAATATTATAGTACCATTAAAAATATGCAATTAATCCTTCTAAACTTCAAAATATTATTTCTTTTTGAATTCGTCTTATAAAGTAAATGTATATTAAAAGTAAGTTTTCTTCTTTAAGTTTAAGTAATGGAAAAATTAAATATTTTATTATAATATAAACGTTTGATGAAATCATAAAAAAAGCTTTGACCTTCAAGATAGCAGTATATAATGCTCTGTTATTAAAAATTATATAAACTACTTTTTAATTAAAAAAAACGTGGCCAAAGAACAGAAATTTTATTATTTACACGAGCCTCTCAAAAAATCAGCTTTTAAGAATACGTTGTGATTGAATTTACAAAAGCTCCAATTAAAAAAAATAAGTCGTTGACTACAGCAAATAAAACCTAGAAAAATGTCATTTTGAGCACGTGTTTGTATGAAATGAAATGAATAGGAAATGCGATATTTTTTTAAAACAATGAATGCGAGACAAAGTGTTTTGGATCGTTTGCAATGCTAAAGTGACTTATTCAATGAAACCATTAAAATGAATAAAAATATAATTCAACTTGCACGAGCACGTGGTGCTCGGCCGCTCAAGAAATGATGTTCTGATATGATACATTGAAATATGCATAGCAGATTTCATTTTAATCATTTTGTTTTTCATATTAGTTCTTTAGGAACGCTTTTTTTAAAATATCGATTATTTTTCGAATGATAAGACGCCGCTGATATAAAAAGAAAGCAGCCTTCAGAAGTTTTTAAATTCTCTTGTATGCAAATTTAATCGTTTTAATCATATCGTTTTTTCCAATGATACCAGAATCCACTTGCGATAAATACAATCTAATTTTCGTAGACGAAAAAAAGGTGATCTTTGTTTAAATTGTGAGATATCAAAACTCTAGTATCATGTAAATGAAAATCGCATCTTCATCACATCATGGGGAGTTCATGTTTTCAGATTTTAAAGTAAACATTCATATCAGTTCAATTTGCATACATCTGTCGCTGGTAAAGTAATGAATGTTTTATGTACTTATAATTGTTTTCTTTTCTGACATTGTATATTTTTTTCTTTCAAATTATTACTATCATATTTGTTTACATTCAGATAATTTAATTTATTTTTCTCTGATATTTGTTTTACTTTCAAATGATTAAATTATTTTTTCTGAGATTTGTATGTTTCAAATACTTTAATTACTTTTCTCTGATATTTGTTGTTAAGTAATATTTGACATCTATTTTAAATAACCGATACTATAAAATAATTAAAATCAGAAAGTAAACTTTTGGTTATCACATGCGATTACGAATATAAATCATCGACAGAAGAATTCTCAGTTCAGTTCATTTTCAATTGTGAAGGGTTGCCAGTAAATGTTTTCGAAGTCGCTAAAGGCAGAGTTCGGTTGTACTATTTGGCGACTCATTACAATTCTGGCGATTGGAAAGTATTCATTAGAAGAAAATTGATACTTTGATTAAACAATAATTATTTTGAAAAAAAAATGTGAATTACTATATCTTAGTTATAAACTTTTTTGGCAACAGAATGTGTTAAATAATGCTACTAATTGTTAAATGATCACAACTAAATACAGCGATTTTTCATTCTAATCGATATATGTAGAATATGTTTAAAAATTGATTCTCTATAGAACATTATCCTGTCTTCTTTAAACAACTAATTATATCCAAAAACGGTACTTACGTATTATACTGTCTTCGCGAGCGATCGCCAACGGTTTAGTAACTTTTTGGCGAGTAAGATCAAAGGATTACACCATCGCCGGATTGCCATAATTGGCAATTTATCAACTCATTGGGGATGACTTCAAATTTGGCTATAAATTTTGACTGTATAATACGTGAGTAACCCAAAAACTTTTATTTCTGATAAATAATGGTCTTTAAATATCTTTTTCAATATTTTCAATATTTTTGTTTTAGATGCTACATTCTGTGTTTAATTTTATTTCCCATTTTAGTAAGTTAATTTTTCCCCCTGATTTAATACTAAATTTACTTTGAGGCTATATCATAATATAAAATACTGAAAGCTTCCAAATGTTTAAAAAGGCAAACATTTTTTTTATTTTTTTATTTACAAATAATCTGAAGTGTATATATAATTTAAATTATGCTCTCAGGATACTTTTTAATCAATTTAAAAACTTAGATTTTTTTATTATATGTTGTTATGTGAATATTCAAATAAGAAAAATGTAAACATTTCGCTTTTGTAGTTAATAAAATGGCTTATCGATTTACTCAAACTTTCCAAATTAAATGATAAAAACCAATTAATTTGAAGAAATAAAAGCAGTGTAAAAAGAAATATTTAAAAAATATGTTCATAACAAATATATCATTTGGTTTGATTAAAATATGCAGTACCGTCAGCGACCTAGAATTTTTCGATTGCAGTAACCATCAAAATTTGGTAACTCACAAAATTAATAGAATTTTGAAGACTCAATTAACCGTTTTGGATAACATGGTCCAATCATTTTTCAAAATTTCTCAAAAATTGATTGATATAACATAATAAATTTGTGAATTGTTCTGAAATAATGTTTTTTAAAGGTTCATAATTTGATTAGATTTGGTATCAGAAGATTGAAATATTCCTAAATGTAAGAATTAAAGATTCAAGTATATTTTATTGAATATCTTCTACAAGATTGAAAAACCAGTAAAATTTAGATCTCTACTTGTTTTTTAATAGTACAATCATAGGGCAATAATGTAAATATTATTAATTACATAATTTAAACCCTTTTCTCTGATAAATATATACACCTTGACCTAATAATTAATCTATTTTAATTAATATATGACGTAAAAACATTTTTTGCTATATATTTTAAGAAATAAAAATGAAAATTCTGTAAAATTCACTCAATTTAATAAATTAATATTCGGAATAAAATTTTAAAAAATTACTTTTTGCTAAACATTTCTATCTCCTAAAACATGTATTTGCCAAAGTTCGGATCTATAATGGCTTTACATAATGAATTCTCCTTCACACAAACTAGCATGAATTCAACTTCATTACTACTAAAAATGAACACGTATATATAGGCGCTCTAAAGAACAGACCATTTGAATTAACACATTTGGAAAAACATATCGTAGAAGGTAAAAAAAAAAACATTTGGAAGCTATTATTTCAAATTTTTAAATCAAAATTCAAGCAATGGTTATTAATTAAAAATTAAACTTTTCTATGCTTTTTCATTATAAATTCTAAAATTGTCAGCACAGAATATTTTTTCCCTTGTCTGAAAACTTTAAAAGTACAAGTAGTTCAATTGTAATTTAAAGATAGTTGCTTTTCCCCGAAATAGAAACCCCCCGGGACACCTCGTAATTGGGGATGCGATGCTTCCGGTATGGTGGTTAGATCTCGCCAACCCGATAGGTACTCTAATAGATGGAGGTCAGACTCCTCCCATCGATGATGGGACGTAATTCAGTCGGGGAGGGTTGTACCGTAGCCGGTGATGGTCATTACGACTCAAGCACAATTCCCGTTAATTGTTGTTGCGGCGGTCCGGTCATTCAGTTCCTATGGTTAATCCGTATACCTTCGTGGCAGGTCGGAGTGTCTGTTCTATGATTTTCCTGAAATAGAAGATGGTGCATTAACATATTATCGTTCTTATTCACTTAAAAATATCATTTTAATGTAAGAAACATAATTTCATGCTGAATATTTTTTTGATATTTGTAAAGACCACTTTATAACGCAAATAAGAATTGTTTGCTGAAATATTCTATTTCTGTGTTCATATTGTTTTAAAAAATGCTTTGTTTCATCAATAAAAGTTTTTGAATTTAGTTAAGAGTTTATTGGTTTCGCCTTTCTAATTTCAGTTGCAAATTTAATTTGGGGATTTAGAGGAGATGACTGAAAACTAGAGAAAGATAGAGAATAATCAACAGAATAGCGTAATGCATCTATAATGCATTAGTTATATGATTATCGAAATTTGAAGCTTAAAAATATCTTACCATTAAATTTAAGCTAAATAAAATATTTAAATGAAATCTTATCTTCTAGTGAATTATTAATTGTTGAGAATCAAATGACCGTTAAAAACTCGTATTTACTGAAATATTTAAATAATATTTACTTAATATTTCATTTTAGATGGAAATGGATGATTCAAAATGTGAATTTCTGCATTACGATACAACTGATACAAATCATCCTGTCACCATAAAAAATATACAAGAAATAAATGAGACTGAAGAAACCAGAGCCAGATGTTTAGAAATACTTCGCAGAGACTTAAAAAGTAAGATTTTTGAAATATTCTGTTTGTGTTTTTATAAAAGTTTTCAAATTATTTTGATACTTTATGTGATTATTGAAAAAAAATAATGAAACTATTAAAAATACAAAACAAGAATTAAATAAAAATATTTATGACTTTGACACGATTGAACGCTAATCACTCAAATCTTCGCAAAAAAACTATTTACTAATTGCTGAAAGCTTAAAATTTATCTAAAAAGTGCTAAAATATTCAGCTTTAAGGATCACATTATTTTCTTAAACAGATTTAAAATACTTTGCTTTCAGCATTAGTATTTCTTTATCACTGTGTAATTTAAACAGGGTTTTTTTCTACAAATTATGTATATCAAAATTATAAAAATATATTTATCGATGCCATTTCTGGTTTATAAAACTATAGCAGTTACATTGCTCTATTTTCACTTTTGGATGGATCTTGATGCCTGATTAAGAAAGCATGTTATATTGCATTGAGATTGTTTTTGTAATGAGATGAGATGCTGTTCTGTTAAGTAAAATAAATGTCTTATCTTGTCTTTCGTGTTCGTGTTCGTTTTGCGTGAATTATCTTTACTTATAATAAAGCACGATGTGTGTGTGTGTGTGTGTGT
>JAOUZG010044841.1:1376084-1387285 GCA_026289955.1 Argiope argentata
TACATAATTTACTATTATTATGTTATAATAAATAATTTAATATTATTTTGTTATAATAAATAACTCACTGTTATTCTGGTATTATAAGTAACTCATTGTTATATTGGTATAATAAATAGCTCATTGTTATACCGGTATAATAAAAAATTCATTGTTACGCTGGTATAATAAATAACTCATTGCTACACTGGTATAATAAATAACTCATTGTTATACTTGTACGCGAAATAAAACTACACACTGTTATTATTGTTAATTTGCCTTGTGCAATTTATTCAATGTACATGAAAGACAAAGATTTGTTTGTGGCTGTGCCGTAAAAATTTGTTATATTATATTTCATTTTATAAAATAGGCTATATAACATATCACATTTGAATATAGAAATTAAACGATCAACTTGAGAACAGATTCAGATATAAATGGATAAAGCTACATTTCCATTTTCACTGTTTAAATTTGTCATTTAGTAATTTGAATGTCTCTAAATTTTTTTAATAATGTGAAGTTTATAGAAAACTGAATCTTGGGAATGATACAATAAAGGAAAAATCGGAAAAATCATTCTTACGGTTAAATGGAAAAGGTTCGTCAAATAGGACTCTTAAAAAGGTGAGAGCACATCCTCGCTGTATGCCGCCATTTGGCCAGAAATTTATGTGGCCTCCGTCTACAAGAGTTCCTAAACCTAGAAAAAGGGGAAATAATAAGTGAAAAATATGCTTGGGTAATGCAGTTTCTTGTAATTCTTCCATTTATACCTTATCGCATGAATAACTTAAGCTGCTCATTAACACGATCGTTCATTTCAACGGCATGCCATTGCAGTCTGGCTCTACCCTACTATTACTTCTTAGAACTTCTATTTCGCATCGTCCCCTCATTCGCATCTATTTAACTCAGGATAAAAGAATGGTGATACTCTAGGTGATTTCATTTCTTAGTGCATTAATTTAGCCCTATGATTCACAATTACTCCAGAATAATCCAATGGAGTGGGATTATTCTCCTCATTCATTTCAGCCAATCCATTTGGATCGTTCATTCACAATTAATTCAGGGCACTTTAATGGGGAGATATAATACCCACCATTCAATTTCTGGCTTGTCTTTTTAAACCTCTCATTCCCAATTAGTTTACGTCATGAGATTAAAGTGGCAGCGTGCATATCATTTCATTTCTAATTTCATGATTGTAGGCTCAAAATTCACGATTACTCCACTCGATACAACTTGTACTACTTATTTTTCCACTCCCAAACAGAATGTTTTAATAATTGCCAGACGTGCATACCATTCTATTTCTTATTTCATAACTGTAGGCTAAAAAGTCACGATTTCTCCAATTAATACCATTTTTACCACTTCTTTTTTCACTTTATATAGTTTTTACCACTTATTTTCTCCATTCCCAAGCAGAATTTTTTATATTTAACAGGCTCGCATGCCATTCCTCTTCTTATTTCATAACTGTACACTCAAAATTCGTTTTCCACTTAATACCATTTTTTTTAAAAAATTAGACAGCCCAGAGCATGATTTTAAATATATTATAACATGTTTTTATAAGCTTGCTTCCTTATCAGTTCGATGTAAGTTTTACTATTAGAATTTACTTAACTTCCCAATTAAATTAGTAATTTGAAATTTGAAACATATTTTCGGAATTAGATGCTAATACAATATTAATTCACTTTCTTTGTGTTTTTTATTGTTCAATGCAAATTTTACAATCATTTGAAACTGTTCGTTACCGACAGATGGCGCCATGAAATAGCTCGTATGAAACTCGTAACAAAAATTCGTTAAAAATTATGCAAAATTTCGCAAAAGAAGATTTTAAAAAATGTTAATAATATAAATAAATAAATCACGTTTTTAAAACGATATAAAAAATTTAAAAATATAAATTTCTAAAAAATTTAAAAATATGAAATTTTAAAATTCACTATCACTAATTTATAAAACAATCTATATGTTCTTAGGAATGTACATGGGTCTAGAAGAAACTTCTCACACTTTTTAAATCGTTTTAAAAACAAGTGCATTAAAAAATATTTAAATTAAATTAATTAAAGTTATTTGCATATGATAAGTAAAATAGCATTCTTTCAAACACAAAAATATTGTTTTTACTTTTTTAGTATTTTAATGGAAGAGTCTTGTAAAACACTGCTTTCTTGATTTCGGTTTCTTTTTTTTTACTCGTCAGAGACCAAAAATTATAGACAAAGAGTATTACCCAACAGCAGGTTTGGAGCTGGATTTGAATGAATAACGTCCACGAAATTTGCATCGGTTTCGTCTAACTGGACAATTCTGGGTACGTTTCTATAATATGGACCAGCAGGATCAATTCCTGAAAAAAAAACTTATTATAGGATGTAAGCATTACACGCCAAATATAAATTCATTTATAGGGAGAGAATTTTTAATATTTTTTGCATTATATATAAATAAAAATAATATACTTAACAATGTATATTACTAGTTTTGTGTGTGTGTGCGCGCGCGTGTGAGGGTGAGATAGAGCAAATTCCCTTTCATTAAAAAAAATAAGAATTAAATATTCATGATTATTTCCAGTCCTCCAATCCCTAGAAAATAAATTCAATAAAAACCTCATTTATTCAATTATTTAAAGCATAAAATAATCACTTTTAGATCATCGTTTCTGAAAGATAAGTCCATATTAATTTATACCTATACCTTATCATGTTTACCTTTATCTTATGATACTTATACCTTATCAACATTAGTCGTTGGCGTCAAGTTTTAACCTTTTATTTGAAATCTTAAGAAGGCTCAATTTTTCATTAGTTATTTATAATATTGTATGTAAAGTATTGGTAAAAGTTTCATATTTCTAGAGAAATATACAATTTTTTTAATTATTCCGTTTCTTTTAAATTATTCCGATACTTTAGACAGAATTATATAGAAAATAAAAGAATTTGTGTATAATATTTATGAATGCATGTTTTATTTAAAGAATTTCTGTACGCACCTGTGATTCTGCCTATCCCTGGTACGAGCTCTCCAGTATAACCAGCTGTATGTGCTCCTAAGCTGTGACCAATCATATGAACCTTATTCAGATCAACGCCTAGTTTTTCCTAAAATGAGAGCCATTAACATATTCAAAAACTAAGAAAAAGCATCGAAGATAGTTAGTAAAAATTATAATATTAGTTAATGGTATCGTTGCTGTAACGACGCAATATTCATTATTGTTATTACAGATTTCTTTTTCATTACTGTTATTATACATTAACGATACTTGCTATGTATAGAGTTACGCTATTTAGATGTCATTATTGTTAATATAATACTTGAAAAACCAATACATATTATTACTCCTTAATCCTGAATGTCTTCGAAAATTCTTTTACCGGTTAAAAATATGGTAATTTAATAAAGCAATATTCTGTTTTGTCATTATAGAATGATATAAACAAGGAGGGGGGACTATGGGTATAAACGAAACCTTTATTCTGACACCATAGATCTGAGTACAAAGATCCCATTGATTAAGGGGCCGAAGGATTCCTTATTCCCAGAATTCCTGTAGTCGTGAAGAGACCCTGTCCTTCACAGCATGCTTGAGTTCGCTGTCCGAGTTAAGCCTAGCTCCAACGACCTGCGAATCTTCAGACGAGCTACGCGTTCCCCCATTTTACCCCTCTTGAGGTTTCTTGGGGTTCTTTGATGACTGGACACTTTGCGGGTAAACTTCGGACGCATCCACAGACATCAAAGCACCCCAAGAAATCGCAAGAGAGGTAAATCTGGGGAACACGTTGCTCGCCTGAAGATTCAACGGGTTGTTGAAACGCCGCTGTATAGCGACTGCCTTTCAGATATTTTTCAGGGTACAAAACCCATTAAAATTGGCCGATATGTCCTGGCTGGTGGGTCGGTGGTCCAGCCATTCCAATTTGATTTTTTACCACTTCCGTGTGTGTGACGTTGGGGACGTGTGAACGCGCGTTAACATGGAACAGAACCACATCCTCCGTGAGTAGCCCCGGCCTTTTGTTCTTGATGGACCTGCATAGTTTTCGGAGTGTCTCACAGAGTTAATCGTTCTTCTGTGTTCAAGAAATTCAACAAACAGTAAACCATGGACAGCGAAGGCAATTTGATGAACTGGGTCTCTGGGAAGGAGGGCGTGATATTCTGGGAACAAGGAATCATTCGACTCGTTAATCAAATGGATCATTGCGCTCAGACCTATGGTGCATACTTTGAATAAACTCTTCATTTATACTCACAGCATCATTTCGTACATTTTCATTTGAATGCCTGTAGTAGAATATTACATCCTGGAAAATTTACATTTCCCCTTGTACAATGTTTGTTCTCTATATATTATTAAACGATTTAAATAAGTTAGCATTTTTCTTATTTTTTTCATTAATATATGGATTCTATACACTATTGAAGCCTATGGTATAAATTCTAAAAAACAAAGATATATTAATCCTATTGGATATAACACAGAAGTATTATAAAATAAATTATTTTAATCTATTTCAAATCACCTTGAGAAAAGTGACAACGTTTGCTAGCTGCACGCCAATCAATCTGGTATCCGCTACCGATTGTTGATATATAATTCTTGGAAGTAGGAAAGTCGTGGAATGGTCTAGTATTATCACATTATCATCTGCTATTCTCAGCAGCTCATCTTTGACATTCTGCAATAGAAAAAGATATCAGAGAAAAATTCAAGCAATTTCAAGTATTATGTCTTATTATGACTTATGCTATATATTTCATTTGCAATGGAACTTCCTCTAATTGAATTTCCATTTAACGAAATTTTCTGTGAAGCTTTGACTTTAAACGACATTTACATATGATCAATTCTTAATGTTACGAAAGATAATTTATCTTTAGCTGAGTTATTGTAATCCCTTTTCGATTATGATGTCGAAATACAAAAAAAACCCAATATATGTCAGCAACTGTTATTATTATTGTCTTTGCCACATTCAAAAGCTGTAGAACTATCTAAAATTGTTATGAAAGTTATGAAAACATGTTAAATGAAATGTATTGATTATACTACACTGGATAATAATGATAACAATAAAGGGGTAATTGAAAATGCCTTCATAATATAATGCATATAAAAACAGTATTTAATTCAATATTAAGGTTATTACTATAATGCTATTATAGTGTCATGACTATCTTTGTTTCTATGGGAGTTTCATTTAAAACTGCTTTCGTATGTCAACATTATTTTAGCCTTAATAAACATAATTTGCAAATAAATTATTGAATTGTTGTATTAAATCTCCGCATACACACAAAAATATTATGAGAATACCAATTTCATAAATATCTGCTTCTCATCTAGTTACTAATAAAAAAAATCAAATGTAAGAATATTTATATAGAAATGAAATTAACACTGACAAATATTAGAATTGTTAAATGTATCATAACCATGAGCATTTACAGAAAGCAGAGTCACTTAGAACTTGTCTCCCAATTACGCAACTCAGCATTACACATTTAGGGAAACATTAATTACTCTGCTTAATCAATTCGTCAGTTCTCTACCAACTGGTAGTTTAAGAGCTTTTCGGCAATAGTAATTAGAAATATCGTTTAATTGCATCATTTAAATTTTTCTACTGCGTAAAGGGTGATTTCCTGCAACAGAATCATCGTTTTTTAAAATACTTTTTCTCTCTTATTTTTAATAAGTTATACAAGTAATAGTTACATAATTAATAATAATTCCGATTTATTGGTAAAAAGTTACTTACTAAGTTAATCATTTATTTTTATCAGCACGAACACTTACGAACATTGACATGCCATTAACCATTGACCCACTGGCCTGCCATTAACAATTTATTCATTGACATGCCATTAACTACTGTCTCATTGACATATATTAAACATTCTTTGACTTAATAACATGCCATTAGCCATTAAAGTATTGACTTATTATTAACCTATTTACTTGTTAAGTCTGGACGCTCTAAACTTTGAGTTCTAAAACTCCGTAACACTATCCTCAAATTGGAAAATTACTAATAATATTATGAGAAATATTTAATTAATCATTACTAGTATTGTTATTTTTTTTAATTGCTTCCTGTCAACAGGAATGAAGTATTTCCTTATGCTATGTGGTAAGTGTTATCTACTTTGTTGACTATGAAGCATACATTTGTCTTCTGTAAGTATAAAAATTCTCCAGCATCTTGCAAATGATTATAATTTAAAAAATTGATTTTGCATGAAAATAATTCGAAAAAAAGGAAATCCAAGATCACAAATTTCAAGCTATGATGTGAGAACATTATTATTTTTAATATCGTTATCTGTCTTAGTTAATTTAAATCATTAAGTACCAGTTTGGAAAAGCAATACTGGTAAAAGCAGGTCAACCTTTTAAAAAAGCCTCTACTTTCAAAGAAGCATGCATAATAATAATGCAATGGCAAAATCAGGTAAAAAAATATATGTTATTAAAAGATGTTGAGGAACATTGCCATTTATGCTTTATTCATTACCTACGGGATTTTGAGCTTCAATTATTCTTTTGCCTTAAAAAGTATTCAAAACCATCTAACAAAAAGAAACATCATGTTCTCACATGATAATAATCAAACTAATGACTTACAAAGAGCCAATTTGAACTGTAAGATCCATCCACATAACCATGTATTAGTATCCTTGTCCAGGCAGTGGAATTGAATTCTGATTTAAGAATCAACTCAGGCTTTTCGGGTGGAAAAACCACTGGGTTGTACTTGTTCTTACGGGTGAAGAGTAAGAAAGTGGTCCTTATGACGTCTGGTGGAAGAGGGGGAAGGCTAAGCAGGCGAAAAGGAATTTGAAAGAAAGGAGGGCCCGTGTAGAAACACCCTAGTCCATGATAACAGACTGTTTTGAATATACCTGTTAAAAACAAACAAAATCTTTATATACTAACTTTCACAGCGTCATTAGGCATTATAACGATATATTTAGTGACATCAAATCTGAATGAATGACAGAAAACCATATTGGATTATATATTTCGGAAAACTTAAGTAATTTCGTTTAGTTAATTTAGTTCGTTAGTAATTAGTAATGCAAATTGCAATATAAAATTTAAACGCTTCATGCAGAGCAAGGAAATGTATTCCATCTTCTATAATTTCTTATCTATCCTTTAAATTCCTCCAGGAGGGCAACTCTAAATGAAGATGAGGTGCTTCCGGTATGGTGGTTGGATCTCGCCAGCTTGGAGTGTACACAAATAGGTGGGAGTTAGGCTCCTCCCAAAGATGACGTGATGTACGCCCTATTGGAAGAGATATACCGTGACCGGTAATGGCCTTTAGGATTCAACCTCAATTCTCACCAGTATAGTTGTTGTGGTGGTCCGGTAATTCAGATGTATGGTTTATTCCATGTGCCTTCGGTCTGGCCATATAATATAGTATGACTTATTCATGCTGTGAAAGATAACTTAATTAACCAGCGGGAGTGATCTCCCAAAAATTTCTTGCACATTCTCAAATAAACATGTCATAAGAGAGAACGGCTTGCATGAGACAAATTAACTTTTGGATCAGCATTAGCATCTTTACTGAATCTATCGATTGATCCTTGACTTACGTTAATAGTATTCCAAATTAGAATTTGTGTTTTAGATGTGTTTTTCTCAATCTATTGAAACAAGTATTCTAAATAAAACTACACTTGCAGTCACAAGACCACATACCAAATAGGATAAATTTAAGGTACTGCGTTTTTGATTTATCACATTCATATGTTTCTGAAAGTACAGACAAACAGGCAGTTAGATTTAATTAAAATTTTGACGTCCGCATTATAGTTGCTACATCTGAGTACCAAATCTTATTTATCCAGCTCTCTTCGTTTTGTAGTTCTCTTGTTAACTTGTTTTCGAACAGACGTACTTTCATTGATCGAATTTTAATCAAAATTTGACAAAAATCGGCAAATTTTGTGTAAAGACCATATAACAATTTTTAACTGTTTGGTGCAAAGTGTTTTCGAAATATCTTTGTCACAAATAGTTGTACAGACATAAGGACATTTTTCAAAAATGTGTATTTCGAACTCGGTGCTGTCTAAAACATGGAGATTCATCAAAATCTCTAGTTCTAATTTTTTGACAATTACTACATTTTCTCTATATTACATGTAGAAGAAATTAAAAATGTAATTTGACTATTCTTCCTCTAGCATCAGAAATTAATTTGTATTGAATATTTATTAAAGATAAGTATTAGAAAAAATAACGAAATTTTTTATAAAATTAAATATGCTCCACTTAAAATACTTAATTATATGCAAAACCACTTAAATTATATGCACCATTTAAATATGTACCACTTTAAAGAATTTCCCGAGATTGATACTTTACCGAAATTTGTATAGTCATCTCTCACTTTTAAAGACGATGTAAGAATTATTAATAATATTTCGGGGCGAAATAAATATTTCGAGTAAAATAATATTTAATAGTAAATAATATTAATAGTAAAATAATATTATTTCGAGTAAAATAATTTCGAATAAATATTTCGGGGCGAAACATGGTTTTTTGGTCCCTGACAATCAGAGATCACTGGAGGACTGTGGGTTACGGTTATCATACTCTCGAGGGTGAAGGTCTGCGTCATCTCAAATAGCAAGGCTTGTTGCATAATATTGATTGATATAATCGATTATTCCATATTCAACACTAATTTACATTGCTAATATTGGGTTTTTTTACTACTACTTTCATTTAAAACCCTTTGCTACTTTACATTGCAAAGGGTGTTAAAATGAAAAGATATGAAACATCGTAACGACGTAGCCATTGACATATTTGCCTATGAAGCTATGGAAGAACGGTGTGGGACATCTAGAGATGCGATAAGAGTCTCCGGCGTAGAACGGAGCATGTCCAGGTGCCCGCATACGTAGGAAAGAACAAAAGCTCTTATAAAAAGCGTCGCCCATTTGGTGTATCTTGTTGAATTTCATGAGCATAGAGCTATTAACTGCGATATGTACCTTAAGACACTCCGAAGACTACACAGGTCCGTCAAGGGCAAAAGACCGGAGCTACTCACGGAGGGTATGGTTTCTGCTCCATGATAACGCACATTCACGCCTCTTTAGGAATGGAAATGGTCACACACGGAACTTGCCGAGTTCAAGAGGGATATATCACGATAATCCGCCCTAAAAGTCGGACATGTCACCCTGCGATTTTCATACGTTTGATCCACTGAAAAAATATCTGAAAGGGAAGCGCTTCAACTCGGACAGAGAAATCAAGGACACTGGGTCTCGTTAATACCACAAGAATTCAAGGGACAATGAATCATTCTGCTCGTTAATCAATGGGATTGTTGTGTGCAGACCTATGGTGTGTACTTTGAATAAAGTCTTCTTTTATACTTATAGCGTGTTTCGGACCTTTTTATTTGAGCACCCTTTGTATTTAATATCATATAACATTGTACAATCTATGTATACTATTCGGAATCAAATGGTGTGTCTCCAAAGTGTCTCTAAATCAGCACTCGAGTTTATAGTTCCCCATCATACCCTTAACTTATTAGAACATATTGATACTACTGCATTTTTTTTCAAATGGAATTTTTTAAAAATTTTATTGGGTTTATTAAAACATGCCGAACACAATCATCGATTCTCGCTAATCTGTTCGTCCTTATAAATGAAATTAGATAAAATCAATTATAAGATGCCAAAAACATAATTATCAGTTGACTTAACCACTTGCCTTCAAGTTAAACTTCTTACTTCAAGAGAATTTCAATTTACACTCCTATGGGCTTTTTTTTAAGTGACAAACTTAATAATTTCATAGCAAAGATATAAAAATTTAAAATAATTAGGTTTTTCCGTAATGTAAGTCATTTTATGTAATTAATTCACAAACCAAAATCAGAATTCGAAATTAATATAATACAATGCAGCAAATTCTTGATAACACCACACAAAAAGATGAAATCAAAATGATGGGAATGGAATAAACAAGATAAATTTGCAAACAACTGATTAATAAAACAAGAAATAAATAAACTATTTTCAATACATATTTATAACAACAAATTAAATATTTTAATCGGGTACTTGGTCGGGTGTCCATTAGCCGGGCGCCATCGAAAAACCGCCAAAGAATTTGGCGATTTTTCTCTGGCGCTCGGCAAACAAAAAATTACCTTTAATAATTTGTAACCAAACAGCAGCATAATTTTAAATCATACATAATGTATCACAAGACAAATAATTCTAAATTTCGTATCAAAACACAAAGATATTATAGGATTTCAGGAATTACATCAAACGTTTCTTTAATATTTTCTTGATTTAGTAAATTTAAAAAAAAAATATTAAAACCGTATTAAGAGAAAGCGTTTATAGATATTTATATTAGTAATAAAAAAATTTGTAGTACATTAATGTACATATTTATTCTATTTTTGAAAATTACTCTTATTATTATTTAGTACATAAAATGTATAATAAAAACAGCAATCTCAATATATAAGATTACAAATGCAGTAAATAAAATAAAAGAAATATCGTTATGAAATAGAGTTGAAAGTACTTTTATGAATTTATCTAAATACAATGAAAATTGTTCGGACCCATAGTTAAAATCACTGAAATGATAGTTTTTTATTTATTGTAAAATTAAGTAAAAATGACTTTAGTGTAAAATGATGCCCGGAATCTATTAGGAGAAAGTTTAGGAATTCGATGAAACTTTAACTTAAAATCTTGAAAAATATTAAATTGTTTTTTAAAATTTTGAAAAATATTTTCCTAAATAGGTAGTTTTGGATCCAGTAAATATCTCTGAATTTTATAGTTAATATTTTTATCATTCATGTAACATTATCTACCAATTTATAAATGACATAGCAGAATAAAAAGATAATTACGTTTGGAGATATACAATTTTATATTTCTGATTTTTACATATCTTCATGCTACAATTTTTTTAATAAAAGGAGGATTTTTTGTAATGCTTTTTATAAAACATTTTAATTGATTTTTTTTATAAATATCTCATCATATGACGCTTTTTATGAAGGATCAAATTTAATTAAGATAATTAAATTAATTACCAAATATTTTTTGACTCATATTTATAGGTGAATATTTTTTGACTCATATTTATAGGTGAATATTTT
>JAOUZG010044841.1:1391075-1425917 GCA_026289955.1 Argiope argentata
CAAGTGTGTGTGTGTGTGTGTGTGTGTGTGTGTGTGTGTGTGTGTGTGTGTGTGTGTGTGTGTGTGTGTGTGTGTGTGTGTGTGTGTGTGTGTGTGTGTGTGTGTGTGTGTGATCATCTGGGCAGATTTTTTAAGAGAACATCTGCAGTTCAAACAGTATTTTATTATTAATAAGAGAGCAATTAACCCAACTCAATTCGAACAGATATTTCGTGATTTGAAAGAGCCTCAAAAATAAATTCTGTTATCTTAATAGTTCTCTGCTAAATAGTAATTTACAAGAACAATTTTTGTTATTTTTCCATTAAGTCAGAAGAAAGCGAAAAATCCCCAAATAATATAAAATTCATCTAAATCGCTTATAATTATTTTAAAGCTAGAAATTTTCAAAAAGTGCCCAATTTTTTAACCTCTGTATAGAAAAATATCTTATTTTTTAACCTCTGATGGACCATAAAAAAAGACAAAAGCAGAAAAGTAGTATAACTATGTATCTACTTTGAACCATAATCGTCAAGAAGATGCATGCGCTTATCGTATTTTCGAATCAGATTTTCAATCCCGTCTCGGTGCTTTTCCGTTAGCCGGGACGCAGGGAAAAATCCCCAAAGAAATTTGGCGGAATTCCACATTATTTGGCGTATTCCCGCTTTAAAATAGCAGTAAGAAATTTTGGTAGAATTCCACATTATTTGGTAGGTTTTCGCTTGCGCCCGATTAACGGAAAAGTACCATCCTCTTTGAAGAGCATTGCCGCTAGTAATGTGAAGTGGATACTAATGCACCTTTTAAAGTCCTGAGGGAACTGGAATCTTTAGTTTCTTAAGTATTTCTGGAATTCAGGTAAAAAAATTAAACTACTTTTCTCTGCGTAGTGGAATAAGAACCGAAATTCGTTGTCACGGAAGGTATGTTTAACAAATTTACCACTTAACTCAAAGGAAAAGGAGGATGCTGGTATCCCAAGCAATGAGCTTGTTGACCTGAATGTCAAAATTGTAACTTAGAAAGGTTTCTGAATTTTAACATTTTTTTCTCTGTATTCTTTCCTTAACAGAAAACACAAAAACCTTTCTAGGTAAAAAAAAAAAAAGTTAACAAAGAAACGTTAAGGCCCACCTATGGCAACGTTCTTCGATTAGAGTATCAGAAACCCAACTCACCGGCATGAATAAAGCCTGAATCTTTACGACGTTTGTGTTAAAAATTAAAAAAGTGTGTGCATAAATTTTGATGATAAATACATTTTGTTTCTGCCTTTGTTTGGTGATTACATTTTGCTAAGATGTAAGCTGCCCATAAGTCTTTATCGTAAATCCACAAAACTTTTTTTTAAATATTAGTCCTGTTCTTCGATATATTTAGTTGCTCTCAAAACTTATTGTCATATATCGTCACAGTTACATTGAATCCCCATTTTGACTAAAAAATTATAGTCATATGTCACTTGAAAGGTGTTTTGAATGCGAAATTATGATTATATGTCAAAGTCAATGGTGATTTGAAAGCACCATATTGACTCAAAAATGGTTTTCATAAGTCAAGTCATAGGAGCATTAAATGTAAGATATTGATTCAAAGATTATGGTCATATGTCATGTCACAGGTGAATGTGAATGCATTTATCAAATTGATTAAAGAGATAATGTTGAAAAACTGTTAAAAAAAGAAATTTTTCATTGGACTTTTATTTCTGGGTCAAGATCCCCGAATGAGATCAGTTTCATCTGTAACTAAGAATTTATATTAAATTTAGTTGTACGAATAATTATAACTGAATAAAAATAGAAACTAGTAAAGTAATAATCAGAGAAGATAAGAAAATAAATCTATTACATTATCGTCACTGAAATTCGAATTCAAAATGACTAGAGCAAAGAAATATTAGATATTTGTGATTCATAAAAAATGTTTAATGTAATAGAACATCTAAATAATTTGCTCCGTACAGAAAAAAATCTTACTTTGGATATAGGTAATTTATTTCTATGGATTCCACAGCTATCGTTGCCGGATCAGGAACAGAAACTTCAACCGAATGAATCCGTCCCACTGGTTGATAAGAAAAGGCTAGATATGTGTTGATCTGCTTCGATGCGGATAAATCAACGCTAAATATTAAAAAATATCTGATATTAAAAGCTTATTGTAATGATAAAAAAATATATGAGTCGTTGTGTTATAAAACAAAAGGTATCAATTTAGTAGTCAACGTTTATTACATCTCTTTCTAGATCATTGATTTTCTCCGGCTGTAAGACAATTTTGCGAAGTTTTCTCAACCCTCAAAATATCAATCCCTTAAAATATTTTTGTGAAATATGTTTAGAGTTCTCAATGATTTTTTAACCTCATTGTGCTCATAATAAAGACAATAAAGGAATAGAATCAAAACCAGAAATAGCACGAAAAGTAAGAAAAAGTCATATGATACTATATCAAAGTAATACAGATTTTGCGACGCCATATTTGTTGAATTGTTGAGAAAATTCACAAATATTTATAGTTCCAGAAAAAATCATATTATAGTGAGAAAAAATAGGGGAAATATCTAACTGCAAAGCAGATAATTTTTGGCTTATAGATTTATGAAAATTACCCAATAATATTCATTCGGTGGCAACAACACGCAATATGTAACGCCAAGATAATCACAGACGATAGACAAAGACGTCATGAATACGGAATACCAACATAGCATTTATTTATTTATTTTATGTTCATTTCCAAATTTAACATTTTTACACTGTTACATTTTTTATTAATACAAGAAAGAATTTTCTTGAAAGCTATCTATAATATAGTCAAATGCTTTTAAAACAGAAATTGCAGTGATAAAAAAATTTCAGAGAAAAAAAACTGTCTTTTTTTTAAAGCATTGTATCAAACATTGGCCAGTTGAAGTGGTCTTTCCAAAATTTCGCCCCTATCCTCTAAATACGTACAGTTCAATCTTTGGGCATTAATGAATGGAGTGGTTAATACATAAGTAATAGGAAACCTAAATTTATTTCAAGTACATTTTTTGGATGGTTAATGGCAAAATTTGGCGCACAATTACAACGTTAGTTATCAAATTTTATAAATTTAAGTTGCTAGCAATTTTGAGTCATATCGTTTACATGCTTCTTGCTTGTACAGACCAACAAATGTTCATCCTCATGAGTATATTTGATGCTAAATTTGATTAATATCATCACTAAAGATGAGAAATCTTTATTTCAAATTTTATCCTCTCTTCGTTTTGCAATTTATTTTTAAAGTTTTTGGATAGATTGCAATTAATTTTCAAATTTTTTGGATAGTCGAACAGACAAGATTTCTCTGAATGGTTTTCATCCCAGATTTATAGAAATCTATAAATTTGGTGTAAAGACCATACAAATATAATTTCATTAGATCTAAGAGCTTTAATTATCAAATGTACAAACAGACAGATAGATGGTCAGACAACTATAATTCCATTACTGTATTTTTTTATCTTGTGAGAACATGATGTTGTTTTCATTAGGGGTTTTCGAATAGTTAAAAGGCAACGAGTAACTGAAGCTCGAAATCGCGTTTTCGATGGAAAAAAGTATAAATGACAATATTCATCAATATATTTTAATCGCAAATATTTTTTTACTTTCTTTTACCAGTATTGCATTATTATTACGCATGCTTCTTTGAAAGCAGATGCCTTTTTAAAAGACTGATCTGCTTTCAAAAATATTGCTTTATTATTACGTATTCTTCTTCACAGCAGATGCGTTTTTAAAAGGCTGATGTAGAACTATGACATCATAACAGTTACTTCATCTCAAAATCTGTCAGCCAAAATTTTCTTTGCCGGCAAGAAAAATTAAAAAGGAACGCTTTAAAAAATTATCAGAGAGAGAGAGTCCCGTGATTGTTTCAAACCGGTTTAAACTGGTTAATGACTTAAATTAATTAAGACAAATAATTACTTAAAAATAATAATGTTCTTCCATGATAACATGAAATTGGGGATAGCATATTTCAATTGTTTTCATATTATCCTTTATGGTATACTTTTTTTGCACTTCTTTTTTTTGTAAAAAGAAATTGTAAATAAAAATACTTTATGAAATAAGGAACTTACTTTAAAAATATTTTTTCCTGCAATAGATGGTATTCTCCAAAGGCAGTTAAATGCATAGAAGTTGTCAAAGATTTGGAGATGTTACTCCTTGTTTCTAGATGTACAACTATTTGATACTGGTGAACTGCAAGGTAAGTAATATCCGATCATTAAAGCATATTCGTCCTAAGTCATTTAATATTTTTGTCTGTTTGAAAGTTAAAATTATCAGAAGCTTATAATAAAAGAGCTGTCTCAACGAATTCACACAAAATGTAAACAGATACCATTTTAGTAATGACACGTTAATTACATCGTTAAAGAAAAAAAATTTCAAATCAGTGTATAGCACTACAATATGCTATAGGGTTTTTACGAGTTTATTTTACATATTTACTTGAAAAATATGTTGACAAATACTAACATTAAGAAGTAATGTATCATATGTTCTGCGGGACAGGAACATCTTATACAACAGATATTCTTTGGATAAATACTGGTTAGTTTAAAATAAATAATGAAAATACTCGAATATATGAAATATGCATGTATAACTCAAAGTGATGGAACAGCAGAACAAGGACTAAAATTATATAATAGCAAAAATTATAGAATAATAAAAAAATCGTTAGACTTATTCATTGTTTTTTTATTAAATCTCAAACTAAATTTCAGCTTAAAAAACCAGTAGTTTAGAAAGGAGATGAATGGCGTTTTCGGGAAATTGCCCTGTGTTTTCAGAACCAAACTTCACCAAACCCTAAAGCATCTCACTCTCTAAGCAAACATTTGGCATCAATATAACGAAAATTCGCCATTATTATTGTCATGTTGACATTTCTGTAACAGTATAGTTTATGTTTCAACAATAGTTCATCTCAATTAATTCGAGATTTTTAATGTTTCTTTTCTTATTGCCGGTACTTTTCCTTTAGCAGTGAGCAAGCGAAAAATCGCCAAGTGATGAAGAATTCCTCTAAATTTCTTACAGCGACTTTAAAGCGAAAAATCGCCAAATAACGTAGAACTCCGTCAAATTTTTTTGGCGATTTTTAACTTGCGCCCGGTTAATGGAAAAGTACAATTACCATTCTTAATGGCCATACATCCTTTCTAAAATAAGCAAAACGTTCGTATTTGTTGAAAAAATTATGGTTGGTCCGTAGAGAACATCACCCCCTTGGCGCACTTTCCAAAATCGCCAACTCTTACGTCTTGTCTCCCGGAGGAAGATATCCTCCTACGACAACATCGGGTTGCCATATTTGGCGCTAAATATCCTTGGCAAAAAGGGGGTGATGCTCTCTCCTATCGCCTCCAAATTTATGATTTCAATTTATTTGTAAAATTTAAATATAAAAAACTAAGTAGTTATGTTAAAATAAAAGACATAATTAGTAAATGTTAATTATAATACTATTAGAACCACGCAATTTGGGTTCTAATAGTGAAATAATATAGAAGTGATTAGGAATTAAATATCACAAAAAAATGATACTCACGACAGAATGGTACATCTAGCGTCACTTGCAAATAATACCTCCGTCTCGGGGGTGGTTGGGGTGTAGCGAAAGCACCCATGAAAGAGCATTTTTCTCCCCTATCTCCGCAGTTGCATTTCCCTTGTAAAAAGTCCTTCCAGCTTGTGCATTCGACCCCAACAAACATGCAGTTGCTTTGATTGAAAGAATGTATAAACATATCGAATGATTTTTGATGTTTGCAAAAGATGATATTCGTGACTGAAAAAAATGAGCAAGAATTATTTGCAAATTTACGGTAGAAACGAATTAATTCAGATATAAAAGAAATATATAGCATTCATTTAGTACAAATTAATTCTGATAATGAGAGTGAAAGGTTCATTCATTGGTGTGATGAGAAAATAAGTATAAAATCACTCGTTCTTTATTTCGCCAAGCCAATATGCACATCATGCTATGCCAAAGATTAAGATACTTGACTCTGAACAATTCGTAAAATATTAAATTTTTTTTAGTTCTACTATTTTGTTCCAAATGGAATGATGCGTATAGAACATCTAAACAGTTTTGAAAAAAGGCTATAGATTGTAATGTAGAGTTATATCTGTTTAATTTTTTCAGTAATTGCAATGGTTATGGAAATAATAAAGAACTTTTTTTCTATCTGCTTATTAGCATCGCCATTTAAAAAGCAAACTATCTAAACGAATGAAATTTTATACAGTATCTTCCGCAACAAAATTATAGATCTTTATTACAGTGTATGCAAATTTCAACAGAAGAAAATCTATTGGGAAGCCTATTAGCAGAATAATTTCAATACGCAGGCAGCTAGATGGATGACACTTACTATATGTTTTTAGCACAAGAATTTTAAATTTTACTAAATTCATCAACTAATTATACAAAACATCTATATTAAATTGGTACTTACGTCTTAGACCATCGATCTTTATTGGTTTTATTGGCGCCAATGAGTGGCTAGCCTCCCAATAATGGCAAAACCTCCCATTATTTTAAAAATGTTCAAACTTTAACTGTCGTCCACCATTTTGTTGGTTTCGTTGACGTCGGCGGTTTATGGCCAAATTTGAAGACGTCGCCAATGAGTTACTAAACCGTTGGCGTCGACTGTCTAATACGCACCATTAAATTTTACTAAATTCATCAACTAATTAAACAAAACATATATATTAAATTTTATGAAATTCATCGACTAATTTAACTGTCTGTGGATCCATTGTAAACACGATAAGAAGTTTTTATATTTGCTTTTAAAGAAAGTATATAATGCAGAGTTCTATGCTAGTCGTACAATTCCTTATCTGGGACTCTATCATCTTCCATTTCAATCAAATGGAATGATAAACTTGTTGAAAAAGATTTTCTGTTGCGATATTTTTATCTTCTTGTCCTCTCTTGATAGAGAAGGCGGTATAGTGCTGAATCATTTTCATCACTTTCTTGAATTCAAGAAGAAGAAAAAGTGCTCAAGTAATATTTCCAAATTAATAAATGGCTTTAAATAAATGTTAAAGTCCATATCACATAACTGGAGTTAACGTTTTCGATGAGAGAATCAAATATCTGGTCCAACGATATGACGAATACCTGAGCGTTAAGGCAATTGTGGCGAAAATTGACAAATCTTTTGACGATAATCTCATTTGTATTTTCATCTCTTTTACATTAGTTAAAGTATAAGAAAAAAATAATTCTTGCACTCTGAAATTCCTTTTTTTAATTTAAAATCTAGGGAATATCCGGTGTATAAGAACCTACATCCAAATGATACTGAAGCAGTTAATAATCTTATATTTATTTCTTTTGCTTTAGTTCCTTCTCAACGAATAATAATAGGTAATAACAATAAGTACTTCCTTATTTTTCAATTCCTACTATTACCTCCATACTCTCCCTATATTTATATATATTGTTCAAATTTCCGGTAGTTAATAAAATATTTTTTATTTATCCACTCAAGTTCAAGTAATTTTTTTAAACTTCTAGTAGATAACATTTGATTTTAATACAATTTTTTCAAATATTAATTCATTAATTTTTATTAATTAATTAAAAACTAATTTTCTCTCTTTTATAGTAATAGTTCTTTATACTAGTTGCAGTTTTTAGGTCGGGATAGCCTTGCTGGTAGGGCGTTAGATTCGCATCCATTGTGTTGCAAGTGCGAACGTGATCACAAAATTCTCCATATTAAGAGTTATACCACTGGAGGTACTGAGTCAGAAATGCTCGTTATCCGGGTGCTCAGGGGTCCATGCTCAGAAGATACTGAACCCCTCCTTCCTTTGTAAAGCGGAATACGAGAACAACAATTGTGATTATTTAATGAAAAGTAACTAAAACAAAGATTTTCCTAATACCGAAAGCAGGAATTGATTTTTAAAAATCGTTTTTTATATTACTTGTGTTGTTGTTACTTATGGCACTTGCCTATGAGCAAGCCTCCTGCTGATACAACAGCAGATTTAAGCCGAAACGAGCGTCTTATGTTTTTGAAGTAGCGCCAACTAGGGCCAAGAGAACGACTTAGCTACACACTCACCACATTTACTTGCACACACCCTTTTCACAGGGGTGTGGCACAGTCACACATTTCACAGATAGCACACAGAAGAACAACCATGCTCAACCCAGGGCTCCCAGACCACGAGGAAGACACGTTACCTCTGTACCAGAAAGCCGGCATATTACTTGTTATGTTTTCTAACGATATATCTAAAAAAGCCCTCAAAATAGACACTGAGGAAGGGCGACTTTACATTGGAAATCTTAACTAAATCTAAAAAAATCCAACTAAATCACAAAATTCTATCAGACTGAAATCCCCAACATGAAACACTGTGAAATCTTGGTTTGGCCTGTGTAATAAAACTTGGGGATTCTGGGTAAAAATAGCGATGTAAATTCTTTATTTTGGAATTTTTGGCGTGATCTAAATTCAACAAGCAAACCTTGGTCAATAAAAATAAACAAGTGCTATAGAATCATTTAACAATGTTGAACACACAACAGAAATTACATAGCTCGTTGGGGAGAATTCCGCTGAGAGTATGTCTCACAATAGGTAAAATACACCCTCGTGGCTTTCCGTTAGCCGGCCAAAAGTTTGTGTGTCCACTGTCTTGATCCGTGCCAAATCCTAAAACCAAAAGAAAACAAGGTTATTTCCAATACTAATATAACAGTACTGATGTATGTCTTGGTATTCTACATATATATACCATAGAAGTCAGTAATATTTTTCTCTAGGTGATTCTTTAAAATTTATTATCCTGTCAGAACATGATTTTTTTAATGAGGTTTTTGGCTTCAACAAAAATCCGTAGGCGAAAAATAAAAATGTTATTATCTGAACGAGCATCTCAAAAAATCAGTTTTTAATAACGCGTTGCCGTTGCATTTACAAAAGCTCTGATTTAAAAAAATAAGTTAATTGACTACAGCCAATGAAACTTAGAAAAATGTCATTATGAGCACTCAATTATATGAAATGAAATAAAGAGGAAATGTGATATTTTTTAAACAATCAATGCGAGACAGAGCTTTTTTGGATCGTTTGCAATACTAAAGTGACTCGTTCAAAGAAACCATTAAAGTGAAAAAAAATATAATTTAACTTGCTCGAGCACGAGGTGCTTGGCCGTTCAAGAAATGATGCTCTGACAGGATACATTGAAAAATGCAAATAGATTTTATTTTAATCTTTTTTATTAACATATTAATTATTAAAACATTAATCAAACATTTGGCATTATCGTTCAAGGCTTTGCTGGTTCCGGTGAATCAAATGGTACAATAGGGATATTGTTAGTGTTATTAACAAATTAATCTCTTGAATATATATTTAATTAGCCAACAATCCTCTAGGTTTTTTTATTCTTTAAAATTTAAAAAAAGATGTTTCTTTGGGATATATTAAAGATATATATTTTAATCTTCTAAAGAGTATCTGTGCACAGTTTCTTAGATCTAGGTTTAAGGGTTTGTCCAGTAGAAAGCGAACACACGAATATCCATTTACTATAAATACAATAAATCACACAAAGTTATAGACATTGTAAATAGCATAAGCGTATACATAATGTAAACACTGTTACCTAATAGGGTTATAGGTCCTGCATCCGTATGAACAGCATCCACGAATGTAGCATCAGAATCATCAATTTGGACTTTTCTATCTGTGTATCGGAATAAAGGACCTGCTGGTTCAAGAGCTATTTAAAAATTAACAATAATAGAACCGTTAATGATTAAAAACGACATTAGCAGAATTTCTTAATGAATTATGATACAATGATATCAATGTATGCATAGCATCAAAATCTCAAATCAAAGTAAGGAATGGGACATGATTTCGTAGCATTAGTATATCCATGTTTAATATACACTGAAGTGACAAAAGTCATGGGATAGCAATATGAAAATATACAGAGGGCAGTAGTATCGCAGCGAAAAAGTATAAATGCGCAGTTCGTTTTCCAGATCTTTCATTTGTGTTCAGGTTATTCATGTGAACAGGTATTTCGTGATTTATGGCGGCACGACGAGAATTAACGGACTTTGAACGTGGAATGTTAGTTGGAGTTAGACACATGGGTCCTTCCATTGCGGATATCGTTAGTGAATTCAACATTCCGAGATCCACAGTATCAAGAGTGTGCCGAGAGTATAAAATTTCAGGCATCGCATCCCATCATGGACAGCGCAGTGGGCGACCACCTGCACTTACCGACCGAGACCGCCGACGTCTGTGTAGAAAGGTCAATGTTAATAGACACGCAACACTTCGTCAAATAACTGCAGGAATCAATGCGGGACGTACGAGGGACGTTTCCGATAGGACTGTGCGGCGAAATTTGTCTTCCTTGGGCTATGACAGCAGAAGATCAACTCGAGTGCCTTTACTGACAGCACGACATCGCCTGCAGCGACTCTCCTGGGCTCGTGAGCATATCGACTGGTCCCTAGACCAGTGGAAAACCGTGGCGTGGTCAGATGAGTCACGATTTCAGTTGTTACGAGCTGGTGGTAGAGTTCAATTGTGGCGCAGACTCCACGAAGCCATGGACCCAAACTGTCAGCAAGGCACTGTTCAAGCTGGTGGTGGTTGCATAATGGTGTGGGCTATTTTTACATGGCATGGACTCGGTTCTCTGGTGCAACTGAACCGATCATTGACTGGAAATGGTTATGTTCAGCTGCTTGCAGATCACTTGCAGCCATTCATGGACTTATGGATGACAATGCGCCATGTCACCGGGCCAGAACCGTTCGCGATTGGTTTGAAGAACATTCCTTACAATTCCAGCGCATGATCTGGCCACCTAGAACGCCCGATATGAATCCCATCGAGCATTTATGGGACATAATCGAAAGGTCCGTTCGCGCCCAAACTCCTGCACCATCCACACTTTCACAATTATGGACGTCTATACAGACAGCATGGCTCAATATTCCTGCAGAGGACTTCCAACAACTTGTGGGCTCCATGACACGTCGAGTTGTTGCACTTCGCCCGGCAAAAGGAGGATCGACACGATATTAACAGTCATCCCATGACTTTTGTCACTTCAGTGTATATATAGAGATTTAATTAGTGGTCATTACCATTCCATTTTTATACCAAAAGCAACCATATTTCGATTTAGTTTTATTGCATTGTAGGTACATACGTATTAAGCCGTCGATCATTTTCGCCAAATCAGAAAACGGTCGCCAATAGGTCGCCTACACGCCAAAATTGGTTTTCCTTGTATTCAAAAGCATTAAAGAATCTGGTGCATTAAAATGAAATTTGGCGTGGTTGGCGGGTTGTTGGTGAATCAACGGTCTAATACTTAAGTACCATATTGTAATAGAAGATATCATGGGGTTCTACTAATTCAAAATGCTAAGTCACATGACTAAAAAAGAGCTGATTGCCTTCACGTGGGCTCTCTCACGAGAGGGGGGGCGTTCTTCGTCCCCAGTAATGATGAGTATTTAATAATCTCATGCTTCGGCAACAGTTTATTCTGCTCTGTGCAGATACTGTGTTAGGCTACTCCCTTTGGTGGCATCTAAGTATTTTCACATCTAAATTTAATGTAATTAACCTTTCCTGTCAATTGTTAATGTTCTATTTAGTTTGTTTTACTCTAAATAAATTAACTGTTTTTTTAAACATCACTTCTTTTCTTAATCAGTACCCTATGCACTTATCCAAATGTGATTGAATGGTCATTTTGTCCCACCCAGTCCTACATATATAAGTTAACAATTTTGATCTTTAACAAGATAACTTTAATAATTGTCTTTAACTTTCCAGCCAAATGATTTTTTCCCAAATGCTTTATTCGTTGTCAAAATTTAAATTTTTAAATTGTAATGTCCCTAAACTTCACTTGTATACCATTAAACCCAGATCTATAGTCACCTTGTATAAATGCTATTGTATTGTTACGAAAACTCCTCTGGTGTAAGTATACAGCACAAAAAGTCATGCAAAGGATCTGGCATGATAATAAAATTACTCCCGTTAAGTTCACAAAATACAGTGCAGAAGACAACAATACACACACAAATAGCAAATCTTTAATTAAATAACAGCAACAATACAATGATCACCCACTTGTTATCAAATTGCAATGCGATTACAAAAGGAAACTGACATTTCGTAGGAACTCTTCTCTACTTGTAGTCTTCCATCAGGGCATGAAATTTTCAGAAGGATTTCTAGATTTATTACTAGGAAGAATAAAAAAATCCGGAATTTTTTGGAGCCTTAATTTTTGTCATGAAAGTCGTCAAGTCAGCAATCAGATATCCAAATAAATGTTAAGTTCGTCATCATGGCCGAAATGCACTTACCCCCCCCCATACATCAGTATTTATTACGAATCGCTGCAATGATACTAACATTACAGGAAAGTAACGATACAAATTTGTAACATTATGTTCCTAAATGTATTTCGATTAAAAACCATGATTTCTCTTGGATTTTCTTTATCTGAAATTTGTAAGTAACATAATAAAGCATTATATAAATTTGTGATACACAAGAAATATTTTACGTACCAGTTATTCTTCCTAAATTTGGCAATCTTTCTCCTGCATAGCCAGCAACTTCCGTTCCTAAACTGTGACCTACAATGTGTACTTTCTTCAAATCCACTCCTAGATTCTTCTACACAAAAAAGAAAGTTCAATATCATATGTTATCATTTGGAATTAACTTGCACATTTTTCATACATCATCATGCCACTAAAACGCAAGTTATGTATTATAAAACACCAAAAGGGGCAAATGAAAGATAAGAGCATGGCTATTATATGCGAAAATTTATTTTTTCTAATTGGCCAAATTTTTGCAGTTAATACACCTTAATTTTTTTATTATACTTTTACCAGCCGCCTATGAGGACAGATCTGTAAAAAAGTTTTTGTTAAGCTTAAATGCATTCATTATTTATCGTTTCTGATTTATTTGTAGCTGTTCCAATCAGAAAGAACATGTTCCATCAGGTTAGCAATTGCCAAAGGATCATTTGTCATGTTAGGAAATCTTTGGTTTACTATTAATAAATCAATCGAATTATGCAGTTATTTTATTTAACTATTTTGTTTAGTTTAACTATTTTGTTTATCTTGTTCTTCGGGGAAGGGGTCTTGCTAGGTTATATCTGCCCAGAAACTGTTAATTTTGACCAGATATCACAAGCAAAAAATGAGTTTAAACTTCTCAACCGATAAAATTATTGTAGGTTTATTGTTTGAATATGTTTCCTCTTATTTTTTATTCCGCCAACTGCAAAGATATACCTGTTATGAATTTTGTGAATTTATGCCAGATGTAGCCAATAAATGTAAATTTGCATTTATCAGTCACCATAAATTATTGCAATTGAGGTAAATATATTTTCGAAGTATATAAGTATGCTTTAGGAGGGAGAAAGATTAGATCTGTTGTTGTTGTTGTTACTAATGGCACTTGCCTTAGACAAGCTCTGATGAATCAGAGAAATTAAGCCGAGTGAGCGTCTCTTGTTTGAAGTAGCGCCAACTAGAGCCAAGAGTATTACTTAGCTACACACTCACACATTCACTTACACAGCCCCTTTTTACAGGGAGAAAGAAGCACATTCACACACCTCACAGATAGAACACAGAAGAAGAACAACAACTATGCCCTATTTGTTACTTGAACTCGAGATGCCCAAATCACGAGGAAGACGCGCTACCTCAGTGTCAGGACGCCAGCTAACTTGGTCTATAATACATTTTAGGAATTCTATTAGTAATCATAAGCAAGTTTTTGGTATTATTAAATATCCAGATATCATCAAAATATCAATTGTTTTAAGTATAATGGGCAGTCGTTTTTGAATAATCATAACCATATAGAGGTAATGAAATTATTGCAAATTGTAATGGACAACTACGGGGTGACTGCGAAATACTGCATTTGTTTCTTCTACGCTTCTCAATCCTTTTTGTCGAAATTATCCCCAAACACCCGAAAATTTCCTCTTTCTGTTCTGGAAATTATACGCTGTGGAATTCCGAAGATTAGTGCAAAGAACTTAACTTGCAGCAACTCACTGGTACACATATTGTTTTCTGTTCTATATTCAAGCAAGGGAATAAAAACATTTATTCAGGGAAATTACAAGTGTTTCGATTACAATGATGAATGTATTAGAGTGGAACGGGATAGCCTAGTTGGTAGAGCATTGGAATCGCATCCTTTGGGCTGCGAGTTCGAGCTTAATAGCCGAATACTCTCATTGTGTAAGGTGGCTTGTTCAAGTTAAATTTGTCGAGGTGACGAAATCCTCCATGTCGAGAGTGATACCACTGGGGGTACTGGGTCAGAGGCGATCGCTTTCTGTTCCAGATCTGAATTACGATCTGTGGATGAATAAATGAATGAAATATGCGAATAAAGTCCACCCCTTAAAAAGGGTTTGTGACGTGTGTGAACTAAAAGTCAGACTTCTGCCCTGAGGTGTTCAGGGGTCCATACCTTAAGAAGCTATTGCATCCCTTTTTCCATTGTAAAGCGTAACACGAGAGCAACAACAATTGTTGTGATTATTTAATAAAAAGTAGCTTAAATAAAAAAAAATTCTAACCTCCTAAATATTTCCTAATAACCTAAGTAGGAATTGGTTTTAAAAAAATTGTTTTTTATATTACTTGCTGTATATAATATCTTACATCCACTTATGAAAACATGAAATGTTGTATTGATTTATTATTCTTTATTATTTTACAACGTAGTAAAGAACAAAAGAACATAAAGGACAACAACAATGTATTAAATAGTAGCTCGCTATGTGCTGTATTTGTTAAAAATTGAGAAAAATGGTTAGATCTTAGACACATTTATCCATTACGGGATTGGAAAGCCAAAAATTTGTCAGGTTCTGTATAGTGGAACGGAGAATTAATTCAAAAATTTTGAACAAATTTGGAAGATTTTCACAGATATTAAAATGAAATTCATTAAATAACTTACGTGGAGAAATGTGATAAGGTTTGCTAGTTGTACTCCGATTACTCTTGTGTCCGTGGCTGCTTGAATATAGGGAACTCGATAAAGCAGGAAAAGAGAGAGAGAGCTGGAGTCTACAACGATCACGTTATCATCAGCTGAACGTAAAAATTCGTCTTTCAAATCCTACAAGATGCAGGTACAATTTATAAGAATCAATTATAGCGTATTATAAGTTTACTGAAGCATTTTAAATCTTAAGTTTGGCGAAGTTTTATTATTATTATTATTATTATTATTATTATTATTATTATTATTATTGTTATTATTATTATTATTATTATTATTATTATTATTATTATTATTATGCATCAAATGTTGTTCGTGGGGCATGGATAGCCTGGTTGGTGAGAAATAGGATTAGGATCCCTTTGGCTGCGGAAGATTCTCCGTGTATGCGGTGGCTGGCTCAAGTTACATACGTCTTGTTCACAAAGTCCTCCATGTAGGGAGAAATACCATTAGGTGTCCTTGTTCAAATGGGATCGTTCTCTGTTCCAGTTCTAAATTACGATTTGTGGATGAATTAATGAAGTCCGACCCGCAAAAAGGGTTTGTGACGTGTGTGAGCTAAAAGTAAGACTTCTGTCCTCGGTTCTCAGGGTCTAAACCCTCAGAAGCTACTGCATTCTTCTTTCCATTGTAAAGCGGAACACGAAAACAACAACAAATGTTGTTTGCATCAGACTACAAACAGTTCGCCGAATTTACTGATTAAATGAAATGCTTATTATTTCTAATAAGAAACAATCTAGAAATGTATTATACTCCTCAATGATCCTCACAGAACAGCCAAAAGCAAAATAATGAAATTTTTAAAAGTATCAAATGTTGGTTCAAAAAAAATTGTGAAAGAAATCCATTCACAGACAATCTTTTTAACTTAAAAAGATAGGTAGATAAAAATTTATACACTGAATCAGCATTTAAATTTTAAATTCTTATCAAATTCTACCGAGTTTGTTAAAAAGGTAATTCTCTGTTATTCTGTACTTCCACATACACGTAAAAGCAGTAATTCCGAAATGAAATGATTTAAATTTATGAAATACAGTTTTGTTATCTTGGGATAGTAATTGAAATTCTATGTATAAATTTGGCGACAATCTGCCTGCGAAATGATGCCTAAAATAAATATTCCCTCGATATCTCGCCAAAGCTCATTTCGGAGCTTTCGTTCAGCAGTGCCATGCAAGGTAATGTCAGCCTTAACAAAGGGCTCAATTTTATACTAATGAAGGAGAAATTAAAATTTTGTTGTAGAGTAAATGAATTTTTTTTCGGGGGGAGGGGTGCACATGCGCTAGTGTGCTGTTGACTTTTGCAAGTACTAATTTTATGTACACTTCGGCTGTATTTTTCTGAATGTATTTCCATACTTTCTTTTAAAAGAACTCATTATTATTAGTTACCTTGCATATTGGAATTTCCAAGAGAGAGATTGTCCTTATCAAAATATTAAAAAATATAGCAAGAATTTAAATTATGCAATGCACAAAAATTTATATTTGAATATACTCATTATGTAGAGTATTCCCGGATAAACTCTGCACAGCCATATAAGTTGTTGTGAAGACAAAAATGCCTAAAGAACTACAACCCATAGTTTTCTCGAAAAATGCGAAAGAAAATGTTTAAAATCATATCCTGATTACGAAAAAAACCTTTATTCGATCACTGGATTTAGCGTCTGGGGTCCTGTTTGATGGCCACCATGATCACCAGATCTGAACCTTATGGATTTCTTCCTATGGGGCCATGTAAAGGGATTGGTTTATTGAGGTCCAGTTACTTCAGAAATAGACTTAGTCCATTCGTCCCCACAGTGCGTTTACTTTAGTGGGCTCTACGATGTTAAAAAGTGTATAGTCAATTATTGCACGACGCTCGCATGCATGCCTCCATATGCGCTGGGGATATTTCGAACATTTTCCTATATAAAATTATACAAGTACTGATGTTTATGTTTCGAATAAAGATTTTTTTTCGGAAACCGGATATGACATAATACATTTTCTCTCGCGTTTTTATAGAAAACTATGGGTCTTAGAGGAACAGCTCTTTGTGCGTTTTTTATATATTCCAAACAAGGAATGCGATTGTGCACAGTTTATTCGGTTTTGCTGGGACACCCTGTATCTGTTACCTGTATCACCCTGTATCATAAACTTCAGAACCAAAGAAAATACTTTTATTTTAATTCTACTTATAGAAATTATTGAATTCAATATGAAAATCCAGTCTTATTTGGGGTACATGCTTCCTTATTTAGATTGAGAGCATAAATGTAATTATTGGCAACTTTCCAGCGCACGACACTGACATCTTTAAACGCTGACCGGGAAAGAAACGAGAATGTATTGGAATGATATGAAGAATTTAAAACGCGTTATCTGTTTTTGTTTTCGTCATTAATCATAGATGTGTAATTTCCGTAGTCCTTGTAAATTTATATTTCAATATAATTAATTTTAAAATGTCTGAGATTGTTCTTCATCATTTTATTACCTACGCAACCGTTTCCCGAGTGACAAGAACTCATAAGGGGTAAATCCCTCTTTTAAACAGTATTTTTTTATTAGAAATATTTACAAATAACAGTAATTATCATTTTTTAATATTTAAACCACTTAATTATTTTTCCTGTATGCCGTACGTACATCTATTTGACGATTTTTGATAGTTATAAACAAAAGAAACTATTCATAAAATTATAATTCAATAGTAAAATGACTTCGAATACGTAGATAAGTCAAGTATTCGATGGTTTTCAATTTGAATCAAAATAAGAAAATATTCCCAAAATAAAAAGGGGTCATCTTATTAGATAGTAAAGAAAATAAAACTGTTAAGTGGTTAAAGTATATTTTTCGAAAAGTCGAAAAAGTAATTTTTCGAAAAAGTAAATAATATTAAATATTTTCAAAGGCCCCAAATACAGAAACATTTTCTTATCAAAAAAGAAAATCATTTTAATATTCAATACATACAAACATCCAGGTCATTGAGTACAATCCATCCAAGTAACCATGTATGATAACCCTAGTCCACGCTTTTGGATTCAGATGGGACTTATAAATGGATTCGGGTTTCTCGGGAGCAATTACCACTGGATTGTACTTGTTCTTACGGGTGAAAAGAAAGAAGGTGGTCCTGATCCTTTCCGGCGGTAATGGCGCCCGGTTGATGGGACGGTATGGAATTTGGAAAAAGGGTGGACCAGTGTAAAAACAGCCGACATCAGGGTAACAGACGGTTTTAAAAAGACCAGCTGTAGGAAGAAAAAAGGATTAGAATATTAGAATTTTAAATTTGCGTTCCTTTTCGAAGATTAGAAATGTTGTTGTTGTTGTTGTTGTTTCTAATGGCATTTGCCATTGACAAGATCGCTGTCACAATCAGCTCTTTTAAGCCAAGTGTGCGTCTCTTGTTTTAAGTAGCTCCATCTAGGGTCAAGAGTACGTCTTAGATGCTCACGTATTACATTCGCTTGCACAGCCCATTTTTACAGAGCGGGATGTATTCATACATCTCATAAATGAAGAACAACCATGACTGAACCGGGACTCAAACCCAGATCATGGGGAAAACTCGCTAACCCTGTTCCAGGACATTGGTGAATATTAGAAATAGAAAGCAGTAACCGATAGCACTTTCAGTAATCCGATATATGCCAAAATAGAGCATTGTCGGATTAATGAAATTAACGAATCAAAAAAAAAATCTACCTAAAAAACTTATTTCAACAGAAATCCTTTGCTTATTGCACAAAATGCAGAAGGTTATGCTATCTTTACCTCTTCAATAATAATGAGTAATGCGAGTTGTTCTATATTTCAATCAATAAGAGATGAAAACAATATATTTATAAGATTATATTTATAATAAAATAACAATATTTTTTAAATATATTTTTAAGAAAACAATATATTTTCCACAAATATGCTTTGAAAGACTAAAAGCGGTGTTCAATCTGATGTTTTTATAACAATGAATACAATTTTAAATAGTTAAAAATCGAACAAGATTTTTAGTAATTTTTCAAACTTCCAGAAATTTTATTGGAAAAAAATTTGATTTTTACATTATTTTAAAACTAAAAATATTGTCTTCTATATTATCTTACTTTTATTACCGGACAATATTTTGTTTAGTTCCAAAAATAGATTTCAAATAAATTCAAACCCTTTTCATTTTTATTAAATATTTTATTGTTCTATTTTCCTTAATTGTCGTCTTAAGGCAAGCAATGGAATGATAAAAATTTTAAAGTGTCGCCATTTTAAAATAACGCTGCTTTTTCTTGTGATGTAATCAGATATAGAAAATAATGATAAAATAATAATAAAATAAGAATGATCAAATTTTAAGGTGCCGCCATTTGAAAATAACGCTGCTTTTCCTTGTGATGTAATCAGATATCGAAAAATGCAAACAACTGAAATTTTTAGCAAATATTAATTCTAGTCAGCACAGTGGTTACCAAAAGCGGCTAATAACAAAATATAACTCACGCTCTTATTGTTAAATGACACCAAGAACCCGAAAGTCTATTAATTAATTTTCTTTTTAATATCCATTACTCACTTTCTGAAAACTATTATCTACGAGGATCTGGATTGGAGCAATAGAGAATAACAAAAAGTCTTTCAACATTAAAATGTAAAGATTTTAAATTCGTGATTTTATTAATTTGCCAGGAACTAGACAGTTTTTTTTATCAAACTTAAATAGATTTTAAAAAAAATCGTAAAACCCGGGTAGACTTGCTAAATATAAATTGACTTTTATAATATATTTTTGATTTTATGCCATTCCATTGTTTAGATTCCTTTTATTTGTTTTCAGCTACTCAACTTTAACTATTTTGTTTTAATCTCCGTATTTATGATAAAAAGGATTAATGTTAACTGACTGACATAAATACAGGCAGCTAGTAATTACCATTGATAAATTTCATCCAAAAATTTAATTTATTCTGTATCATTTTAATTCAAGGAGGCTTAAAAATGAATCCGAAAAATTGATTAAATAACATTGTTTAATTTTAAATGCATCAAAAATTAAGGAAATAAGCAGAATCGTTTAAAATAATTGGTTCGGAAACATGTTAAACCTAACCTCATTAGCCTGGGAAAAAAACAAACTGAAGTCTTACTCATTTGGCGATGAGGAAATGAAGATGTTGCCGAGAAAGTTAGTTTAAAATTAATAAAAAATTAGCCACTCAATTAACCGAAATAAATAGCAGCCTATGTCCTATTCTAGATTATAATCTATCTGTGCAAATTTCATTCAGCCGTTCTGGCGTCATTGACTAACACCATTCGTCCAAACTTTCACATGTATAATAGTAACATAGAATAAAAAGTACAGTAACCGTTAAAAAAAATCTGAACTCTATATTTTGACGAATATCCTCGCTTCAGATATTTTTCAGTTCAAAAATACATTTCTGGAAAATGTCCGTCGATATGTGATAAAAAATGTGAGATGGATTGTCGAAATTTGTATATGATCTTTACTTCAAGGTTTCAGATTTCTATCAAATTTTGAGTAAAATCTGTCCTGAGGAAGTACGTCTGTCCTATTGTTCGAATATAAGTTAACATGATAACCACAAAATGAAGAAATCAAGGCAAATAAGATACGATAGACATCTTTCAAAGTTTAAAACAAGACCAATGAAGGATTGATTGTCCGTAGGTCTGTACTTTCTGAAACATGCAAACGATAATTCAAAAATGCAATGGCATAAATCTATCAAATTTGCTATGGAATTTTTATAACTGCAAATTCAGCATTGTATCAAATAATGGTTTCAGTCGGTCATGTTTAAAATGAAAACTTTATTTTTAGGCACAATTAGCATATGCCAGGGATTAATCACCAAATAAATCACAAAGGATTACACTATAAATTAAGTAAAAATTTTAAATTCAAGCCAAAAGTTAATAGATAATATTACGCATCTGTTGTTCACCAATGCCCTATAAGGCTGCTTTAGTGTGGCTCGTTTGTTAACCCCTTAACCGGCTTGCCCATGCGTCGACGTGCATCGATTTATCGAATTTTGATAGTTGTAAACAAAAAATAAATCATTCATAACAATTATAATTCAGTAGTAAAATGACTTCAAATACGTAGATAAGCCAAGTATTCCATGGATTTCCATTTGAATCAAAATAAGAAAATATTCCCAAAATAGTAAGTGTCATCTTATTAGATAGTAAAGAAAATAAATCGGTTAAGGGGCTCAAGATTATGCGAGAAAATTTTGGGGACATCATACCCTCTTGTTTTTAATTATGCTCAAAGGCAAACATGCATAATCTAAAAACTAGATTTTTCATTTCAGGTCATCTTTAAAAATAAAAATTTCTCAAAATATCGAAGAAGAATTTTTTGAATATTCTTCTTCTTCTTTTTTATGCATACATGAAAATAGTTACAAGTAGAGATTCCAAAAGTTCATATTTTGAAAAAATAGATTAAAAGTTAATTCGAAAATAATGTTGCAGCCTTTGTTAATTTAAAGTCATTTTTGTCGAAAATGAAAATAATTCCTTACCTGTCAATGTTAAGAACTCAGCAAATATAGACAGAAGAAATAAAAGCAAAGTTCTCATTTTGAGGTTTTAAGAAAATGAGTAAAATTTTCACTACTTCTATTTGTTAAGCAACAAAAAAAAAATATTAAGTTGGAATGTAACCAATCCAAGCTTATAAATTATGTATTCCCTTTTACTTCCTATTCATGGAAAAAAAGAAAATTTGAATAAACAAATTATCGGTGAAATATTTCAAAGAAACTTTAAATGTTGGTTTGCTTAATATAAAACGAAAACAGAGCAATCAACTGACGGAAAACTCGTTAAAAACAAATCGGTACTTATAAAAGAAATGCAAACTCGTAAATTAACATTGAAATGATTTATAAAGTTCGACAACATTAGGACAAAGCAAACAGAGATAGAAACCGAATTTTCTAATGATAAGTTCATAAGAAATACTGAATAAAGTGATCATAAAATTAATGATTTATTTTCCTTGTTTACAGAAAAAATTCTGAAGAAAATTGTTATTGTTACACCAAAAAAATGGATTTTCCTTCAGTAGAAGTAGAAGTATATCTTCAAACCAGTAAAAAGTAATTTTATTGACAATAAAACTGAAATATCCGACTATTAAAAAGATTTATGGATGTTATTTTATGTTAATGCGCTTTAAAAGACATTAGTTAGGCAAGACTTGTTTTCGAATATTAAAGATGAATTTAAGTCGTAAAAAAATGATTTTACGTATTTTGGACATTAATCACTTGACATTTTTTTATCTATAATATTTTAGTGTTTTCTTTAAGATTTTCATTCCTAAAAAGGAGATATTATCCTCAAGGATGTAGCTTAGCTTAGAGAAACTGAACAAGATAATAGATGTTCACATAATAGCTTCACTATGTTGTTCCTTCTTATGCAAATTGCTTAGGGTGAGCAAACTTAAGATATCTGACTAAAGTAAAAATATATATTTGATGAAATAATCGCAATTTTATTTCTGCTGGTTTCAAAAAATAGATATGTTTCTATTCCCAGTGGTATCTTTATTTTGTCTCTATGTAACAATTAGAAACCAAATAATACAAAACTATTGACATGTAAGGGATATTTATTTATAAGCATTTAAAAACTTTAAATGTATTTTCTAAAGAACAAGTTTTTTTTCCTAATTGTAGCCTATTAATATCACCATATCTCAAAAAAATAATCAAAATATCTTAATGAAATTTATAATTAGTATTAACGTTATAAGGAATGTCATGAACTATGAATTTGATAATAAATGTTCTAAAAGTGTATTTAGGATTCTTTAATTAAAATAATATTGAAAAAATCCAAAATTTCATAGATAATTTTATATATTGATCACAAAACTTTTATTGTTGACTGAAGTTCGTAGATATTAGTTAATTACACTCCAATATATGTAAAATATTTAATGTTGCAAAAAAATTAAAAACTATAACAATTATTTTCTTCTTTAGAACAATCCTAGTTTTTGTAAATAAATGTTAACATTTACATAAAAATAAGCTTTTTCATCAAAAGCTACATACATGTTTAAATGTTTCCCCTTTTATTCTTCATTTTATCTTTATATTAATAAGAAACGTTATTTAAACATTAAAATATTTGTGAGTTTTTGACAAGTCTCCTTCAAACCTAGTCGGTGGCCTTATACATGTTTGTTATGATTGATGACAACTGCATGTCTATAGGCCATGACACATTTTCCAACTCTATATATCGTCCTTTTTATGAGCCAAAGTATAAAAGTAATCTTTAATTTAACAAATTTCAATAAAACTAGTTAGTTCGATATTCTGTTGCTGTTGTTACTTATGGCACTTGCCATTGGAGAAGCCCGCTGATTAAATCATCAGTAGATTTAAACCTAATGAGCGTCTCTTGTTTTTGAAGTAGCGCCAACTAGGGCCAAGAATACGACTTAGCTAGACATTCACCACATTTGCTTCCACAGCCCCTTTTTACAGGGGGGCACAATCACACATCTCACAGAAGAACAACCATGCCTAAACCAGGACTCGAACCCGGGACTCCCAGAACACGAGGAAGACGCGCTACCTCTAAGCCAGAGAGCCGACGTTCGATGTTCTTGAACATAGAACAAAATACAAATGACGAATTCTGAGATTAAAACGAACTTAAAAAAAAAACACTTTCTTTGCCACATGATATTCGAAACAAATTTCACGTGTATTTAATGCATAGCATGTTTGATGTTTGGTATTGTATAAAATATATAAGAAATGAATTAAATATTAATAGTTTTATAAATGATCAGCTATTTTTTCATTCCTACCCTTATCTCACACTCTCTCTTACTCTCTATACATATATCTTGTTCAAATTTTTAATCGTTAATAAAGAACTTTTTATTTATCCACTCAAGTTCAAGTACATTTTTAAAACTTGTAATGAATGATACTTGATGTTAATATTTTTTTTTTCAAATATCTATTCATCAATTAAATTAAATTAATTTTAATACTTTAAATAGAGTTTTAGCAGTTTGTAATGTAAAGTGAACACAGCAGGCAGTAGCTAAATCGGTAAAATGCGAGAATTTCTTTATTTTTCACGTCAAGGTGAAGAATTCGAGTTAAATTCTTGCAAGAATTCATACTTTTTTGATAATATATTTATATTAACTGCAATTATCTAATAAAAGGTAGCTAAAATAATTATTTTCTTTG
Organism: Argiope argentata; assembly: GCA_026289955.1. Lineage (NCBI taxonomy): Eukaryota > Metazoa > Arthropoda > Arachnida > Araneae > Araneidae > Argiope > Argiope argentata. The sequence goes on from JAOUZG010044841.1 coordinate 1,415,480, forward strand.
TTGGCCTAAGTAAAAATTTTCTTTAAATTTTTTTTTATATTAAATGTTCTTTTCATTTTGGTACAGCCTACAGAATACTCGTTTTCATAAACTGGCTTTAATGCATATTTAAGAGATTATATATATATGATGAATAATATTTAAAAAATTGAAAAATTAATGATACTTTATTTTCATATATACAAAGGTTTGTGATTGGTAAGAAAATTCTAAATTTATATTTAATAATATAACAATTTGTAACAGCTTTGAACGATCTGGAAAATAGTGGTGTAAATAACAGTAAATAACAAAAAATGATAAAAAAATACATTTATAAATTAAAAAAAAAATCTTGTTTCTAAATACAGATGTTTAGGAGAAAAGAGGTAAGCGTTTCTAGAGTTATTTATATTATAAAATATTCTTATTATGTCCTCTTATAAAATAATTATATTATAATCCTATTACAGTCGATGATGCTTTATGAGATTGCTGTTAATGCTAACATTCGCCTTTTATTGTCTAACACTCATTTCCTCGACCGTCGTAATCAAATGTTCACAATATTTGATTGATATGATTTTATAAAATTTTTAATTGCACTAATTTGGCACTAAATAGGTGAAAGTAGCGATAAAATTCTTATTGATTAAATATGCATTCAAGATTAATTAATTAAATATAAATTCTAACAATTATTAACCACGGTAATAAACCTATACAAGTGAAAAAAAATTTTGCTTCGGGACTTTTTTCAAAGAGCAGAATTTCTTGATATTGGGCTCAAAAAAGTAGAATAAAATCTTACCCCGGAATCACGTTTAGTTTACTATAATGTTTGTTATTAATATTGTTACAAGCGGGTGAACACCGTGGGGGTACGCTGAGGTCGGCGAAGTTTGGCAAGGAGTTTCGTGCCAGCCGGGTTGGTTTGGCGAAAGGAATAGTCTGGTAGCCGCTGGATCGCTCGCAGTGATTTCCGAAGCTTCGCGTCTCGCTTGCCTGGCTATGTAAGGGACTGTATTACTGAGCTCGCTGTGACTTACTGTTTGCTGTGCTATACGATAGATGTTTAGCAGTCTGTTTTTATTTTGCGTAAGGCTTGCATTTACGCTGTAATTGACTGTTGATTGCTGGATTGTGTTTATCTGAAGTTTTACTTTATCGAGTCCTCCTGTAAATACTTTTAAATAGCTGTAAATAAATTTGTTTGTGCTGTCCTCAAGTAAAGTCAATTCAATCCGAACCCGCTACTCTAAAAGCGTAACAATATAAACCTAAAAACCAGAAGATAATAGCATTGTAATTCTGAAAGTTAATAAGTATTTTACTGATTTAGTAATGAAACCTTGCAGTTTTCTTTCTTAAACAACAGCCTTTCAAATTCCATATTTGTCATCTTTCTGTAGAGTCTGTAGAATCTAGAAAAAAATCATCTCTCTCTCTCTCTCTCTCTCTCTCTCTCTCTCTCTCTCTCTCTCTTTCTCTCATCTGTAATTTTGAGATGATTCATAGCTCTTTCATCCAATATTTTACCATCATAATAAATATTTTGCTTCTAAATGGTCCATTATGTACCCCTAAAATTACTCTTACAATGATTGAAAACCTATATTGTATATGTATACTCAGTTATTTTAGCAGAACTGTTTAAAATCGATATTTTTGTGTCCATTTTATTACATTTATTGTATCCGATAAATATTATTTTCGTCATGAAGTAAATAAGAAAATCTATACAAGTTTGTGTAAGTACATCGCATAATCATATTTTCCCAAAATAAATACGCTGTTTAAAATTATATTAGATAAATAGTGGTTAATATTATAAAGGCAATCACTAATTTACAGGTAAATTTCAAAACTTTTATAAGCTAGAAAAAAATTCAAAGGCCATGTAAGATTATTAAAATTTGCTTACTTAAGTAATAAAACAAAATTGTATTCATATAAAAGAATATTCTTAACATCCCTTTTTCTCATATACTATATAGAATTTCAATAAATCTGAATTCGATATTTGTTCGAATCTTCACATTTCAGGCATCTTTAAGTACGAAAAAGGAGTTTTAGACATAATGTCTGCATATCTGTCTCTGAATAGGATAATTCAAAATGCTTTGAGCTAGGCGTGTGAAATTTTGCGCATAATATTTATACAAAAGTTACAGATAGCCATCAAATTTTCAATTTATTTATGAAAGTTAGTGTAAATACAATTATAGTTCTATGTCAGTTTTGGTTTCAATTCCTCGGAAATACGTGTCTAAAACAGAAATTTTATTTTCAGATGCTATTAACTACATGCCAAGGACTAATCGCTAAAAAATCGCCAAGAATTACATGTGAAATTCATTAAAAATGCTAAATTCACTCTAAAATCAACATTCCGTATCTCTTATTCTAAAGTGCAATATACAGTATTCGAGTCCTTACCCAACGTTGTAAATTTTACGAAATGGGATGTAAACTTTATTAAATAGTAAGCCAGAAAGTTTTGCTTTGACCTCTTTCGATGCTAAATCGAAAGTTTATTAATTTTTTATCAAATAAAATGAAAGAAAAAAACAAAATGCTTTATTTAATTATGTTTATTTCAGCATATCTCGAATCATATTTATGATATCATTTGCTTCAAAAATGCGAGATTTAAATTTTCATAAATATAAAAGAAATAGTTTGTAAAACCTTAATCTACATATTTTCAATTATTTTTAATGAAAATATCTGTATATAACCTGTCGTACTGTACTTGAAGAAAAAACAAAAATCAATAATTGCATAAATTTGAACAGCATTATTATAGGATATTGTCGATATTTCTATTTGATATCCAGTTAAATATAAATCACTTTTTTCTTTCTTGCATTGTCTGTATTAAAAGAAAAATTCATATAAAATGCTAAAAAATCCATTTAAGAATCTTTTTGAACTAATTTTTCGCAACTATCTTCTATAAACATACACCTTTCATTTTTTCCTCTTTCCCGAATTAACTAACAAATGTTACTTTCCCTAAATCAAAAAGACCATTTCTTTTTTTAACACAATTATTTACAAATTGTAACTGTAAGTGTCTTTTGTAACTGTAACTGTTTTGTAACTGTCATCGAGCTTTGGTTTAAGGAAATCATTAAACTATGAAAGAATGCTTATTTATGAAATATTATAAATAAAATAATGCAGGAAAATAAAGGATATAAACTTCGTTCGTATACACGGAAATAGTTTTTTTCTTCTATCTGTCATTAAAACTCAACTTGGAACAGTAGAGTTTTGAATTATTCATATGAAGATTAAATATGAGTGATTGTTAGTTAAAGGAAACATAACAGATTTGCTATTTATCAGATGCATCGCAATGATTTATTCTTAAGTCAACTTTAAACTAGGGAAAATGTATATCAGTTTTAAAAATGGGTAATAAAGTTTGGTGTATTGATTTCGAAAACAAGATCTGAAAAATACATTCTACAGTATTCAAAAAGTGAAATAAAAGAAATGTGAGTAGTTATAAATATTTAGAATAAAATAGATTTATAAATATTTTAGAATTCATGTAACCGACTTTCCGTTTTTCGATTGGACTGATATTAAAGCCATTATTTTAGAAAATAAAAGAAAAGGGAATATATAAAATATTTTTATTTAAAATAAAGAATTTTTTGCTTCAATATTTAAATTATTATTTAATTATTACCTTTAATCATTATTTAAATTATTCTACATTTCTTTTTATTATTTCAACTATGCTCTATAGTTTTAATTTCTAATCAAAGTAATGCTACAAAAATTTAGATGTTTACTTTATTTTCTGCTTTAAAACTTATAGCGAATTAAATTCTGTTATGCTATAGAATATATTTTTTAATGAATTTTATTGTCTTTCATATAATTGGAAACGTCTGCAATTTTTCATATTTTGCAAAAAAAATTTGGTATTTCTTCCCTTTTGCTAGCATCAAAAAAAAATTTAAAATCGTTTAGTTTTTTATCAGATATTATTTATATATTTATATTTCATAGTAAGTATAAATTAATTGCTAGCGAAATCAGATAAATTTTACTACTTCTCATTAAATTTATATTTATTTACTATTTATTTTACTTTTACTTATTATTATAGGTAGATACTATTCACTATTTGGAACACAATCCAGAGAATTATACTGCTGCACTTTCTATACATAATCAGTTCACTTAAAACTAAAGATTAAGCACTATGATTACAAATATTTTTTATTCCATCTAAGGTTTTTAATTCTATAATTTGACTGTAATTTTTAATAATAGTTTTTAAAATGAATTTTAAATAGATTTTATGAGGAATATTTATCGTTTTCAAATCTATTTAGATATTTATTTTTATTTTATTGCGTATAATACAATGTTAATGTTTCTTACTATTTTCATAATTTTAAAAAATCGTTTGATTAAAATTATTTATGCTTTTGGCATTATCAAAAATGAAAAACGATTTATAATTTTTACTAACAGCTTGTTTCATCGCATCAAACATTTATTTCAATTTCTCCTTTTTTTATGGATTAGTTAATAATTTTATGGAAATTTTCTAAGAATTCTCATTAAAGATTGGCAGATTTTGACTATGAAAAAAGTTTTCTTTGACCGATATTCTAGATTAGATCTTCTATTACCTGAAGAATTACACAAAATAATACTAAAATTCAATAATTATTGATTGTATTTGCTTATTATGACTGTAATAAAAATTCCTTATTTTGGGAAAAAGAATTATATCCTGTTGTCAGTATTGTTAGTGAAACGAATAATTTAAGCTATGAAGGTATTTATCTTTTTATATTTATTTTTATTTATACATTGTTATATGATTTATAAATGCATTTATGTTTAACTATTTTTCATGTTTCTATAAAAATTGTTTTTGGGGTTTTCTTTTTCTTCTCTCCTCCTCTGTATGAATATAAGTTAAACGGTGTTGATAACATAAATTAGTTTATTAAAATTATTGATTATCTTCGTTAAGAGTTTATTATGTATTTATAAAGCATTTTCCTTTCCTAAAATTTTATTATTCTTTGACATTATGGTTATTTTGAAATTATATTTTTAATATTTTAAAAAATTATCATATCCAATGTAATTAACATTTTAAAATTTTCAAGAGAATTTATAAATTGTAAGTATAAGTTTTAACCGAAAAAATATTATTACCATTTTTTAGCTACGAATTATTATAAATCATTAATCCAAAACCGCCTTTCTGTCAGCTAATTAAAAAAATATATTACTCAGGTTTCATTATTTTGAAAATTAAGTAGCATTTTTAGTATATATTTTCAATTTTTCTTTTCGAATAAAATTACAGGTTATCAGATTATTTAAAATTGTAGAATCGATATTCGAATGTTTTCCTCGAAAAAATTACTATGAATTAAATTAAATGTTTATGATTATTCTATTCCTCATTTTTCAATTAATTTGGCTTTTTAAAGATTCAAAGTGTAACCTTGCGAGAAATGTTCCCTCTTAATTTTCCTACTTAGAGAAAGCGATCACCTAAATATTATGATCGACTAAATATCTAATATGCTTTGCATTGTTTGAGATTAAAATATTTCTTATCTAATATTTTTAATATTAAAACCACTTTTGCATAAAAAATATTGTAGTACTCAAAACCATTGCTTTGTTTGAAATATTTTTAGTTAAAAATAAAATATCATGAGAATCAGATAATTTTAAAAAGATACCATTCGTTGATTATTTTTTCTCCATAAATGCTTTTATTTGATATCTAAAAAGTTCGAATTTTATTCGCAAATACCAAAATATAAGAAAAGTTTCAATGAACATTTTAATCAATTAATTAAATAATTAATTTATAAATATCTGACATTTCATCCACTTGTGATGTTTTGATATAATTCCCATGGATCGATGCTGTTGTATTATTCAACATTTGTTTTATTTCCTGACAAAATTTTTCTTTTTTCTTTTCCTTTGTGTGAATTTAAGCAATGGACTTGAGCTTTATTTAAAGCTGATTAGACTTAAAAAGCTGACTGTCTCAGCAGGCTTGTCCATGACAAGTGCCATAAGAAACAACGACACAATAAATACTGCAAACTGTATTGAACGATATCATATGTAAAAGGATCCTCTCATGCGATTTATGATAGCTTGGTATTTTGCTTATTATGATAATGAAACTAAAAATTGTAGCATGAAATACTTTGCGTTTCAATATCAGAATTTTTCAGAGTGAGAAATACATATGATTCAGATCTGATCAATCTGAGATCCAGGAAACTTATTCAGCCATCTAAACTATCTTTCTCTTTTGTAGCATAACGAATGTAATCAAGTGCATTCAGACATCAAATGAAATCTTCCTACTTCTAAGTTATATATATAAATAAAAAAAATAATCGCTAAATATGTTGCTATGCGCAAAATTTGAGAACGGTTCGACCAATTCGGCCATTTTTTTAAAATATTTTCGTTAAAACGTGAGGTAGGTTTTTATAAAGAAAAAAAAACAGAAAAATGGCGAGAAAAATAGAAAACCGACTCTTTTCTTATTTTTCAGCCAAAATCTTCACTTCCTCACCGCCAAATGAGTGCGACATCAGTTTGTTTCCCCCCCCCCATTCTAATGAGGTTATGCTTAACATGTTTTCGACCGATTATTTCAAGCGATTCCGTTTATTTTCTTAATTTTTGCTGCATTTAAAACTAAACATTGCTAATTTATCGATCCTTCGGTCTCATTTGGAATTACTTTCGAATTAAAATAATTCAGAATAAAGGAAAGTAAAAATTTCTAATCTGTATTGCTTTACCCCCACTGGGGTTGAAAATTCACGCATGTGCATTGTTGACAACTGTGTTTTCACTTCAAATAAAAGTTTAAAAATATGTTTATAATACTGTTGATAAATAAGATAGACTTGACTTTATTTGAATTTTGCTTTATTTCAGGTACTCACTGTAAATAAATTGTTTTTAGATTAGTTGTGTGTTTTTTTTCAAGCGTACGAAGTCACGGGTAAAAGCAAGTTGAAAATAAAATTTCAAAAAAATGATATTTTATGGAATAAATGGGCATTGTGGTCTCCGTACACGATTCTGATTCCCCTGAATACTTGTAAATAAGTCCCAGTTTGCTATTGTGCATTAACCGAAGTTTATGAATAGCTATAAATCTAATTTCCACATGAGTATTCAAAACTGTGAAATAAACCTACGTAAGTAAAAATTGCTCCAATTACTACTATAATGAAACTTCTTCTGATAGGAGTTATTTTCCAAACAGTAAGGTAACTATCACATTCACAAATACAGTGAAATTTGCGAGAAATTTCTGATTTCAAAGATTCTTCTGATTTTTTAGCCTTAGCCATGAAACTCTTCCCGGCTTCCCCTACAGATGCAGCAAAAATCATTGTAAGAATAAAAGGTGCAAATGCGCAAAGTAATAATAGTACATTTGTCAATTTAAGAGAAAAATCAGAAGATGGGGCTAATAAGGTGTGTAAAACTAGATATGTGGTAATGGAATGATGTGTAGTCATTAAAAACATCAAAAAACCTACATTGTTATCAAATGTTTCAATATGTGACTTTATACAGGAGAAAGTTTGAAGTATATGCCTGCATAGTTTACGGTTTTTGGAGCTTAATCTTTTCTGCAACGCGATAATTTCTGATCGAAACTGTATGCAAACTGCAACGTACAAACATAAAAATATAGCTATTGGAAGATAATTCATTGCAATGAGAAATATTAAATATGTCACATTGAGAACTGCATAGCCGATGCATATTATGTCACAATCCATTCTGAAGTTATGGCTTGAGAAATAAAAAATAAGGAAAACAATTCGAATGATTTCAGAACAAAAACAGATGCAAATGTAGCCATAAAGAAACAATTTTGCTTTCCTATTATTTACACTACTGGTAGCAAAGCATTTGAGTATCTTTTTATAAATGCTTAATTTCATGCAAAGATTACATCGGAAACTGATTCGCAAGATTGTTGCTATTCCTTGTACCATTACCATAATCGGAAAATCTAACGGAAATCCGAATTTTGAAGTTAGCAGTAAAGCTATGACGACATTGAAAACCATCAATAATACTTTCATTGTCTTCTTCAAGACACCACAATTTTGTTGCCTTTCAGTAGAAAATATCAAATTAATTTTAAGAAGCAGAAGTATGTAGTAAGATAAATTAGCCATTTTTTAAGTTCAATTGTTCCAGTTTTTCTTAATAACTAATTTAATAATATTATTAGATAGCACCATAATTTCTCATATTTGAATGAAAAATGTTTAGAAGTTATAATATTTTCCTCATATTTTTATCCAAAATAATCAGTCATGCCGATGTGCTGGCATAGAGGTAATGAATCATCTCTGTGATCTGGATTTCCCAGGTTCGAGTCCCGGTTCGGGTATGGTTGTTCTTCTTCTGAATTATATCTGTGACGTGTATTAATGTGCCCTCCCCCTGTAAAAAGGGGCTGGGGAAGTGAATGTGATGAATGAGTAGTTAAGTCGTACTCTTGGTCTTAGTATGGGCTACTTCAAAACACCGAGCGTATGGCGGCTGGCGCTTGTTAAATCTGTCCGTGGTCGCAAAGTCTTCCATGTCGAGAGTAATACCACTGGGGGTACTGGGTCAGAGGTGATCGTTCTCTGTTGTAGGTCTAAATGACGATCTGAGATGAAGGAATGACTTTGCATGAATGTAGTCCGCCCCCTAAAAAAGGGTTGTGACGTGTGAGTAGCTAAGTCGTACTCTTGGCCCTAGATGGCGCTACTTGCAAAAACAAAGAGACGCATTTCTTAAGCTTAAATAATCTCCTGATCGAATTAGCTTGGGCTTGTCCAAGGCAAGTGCCATTAGTCACAACACAACAACTTCAAAACGAAAGACGCTCATTTCGACTTAAATTCGCTGATGCATCAGCGAACTTGTCCATGTCAAGTGCATTAGTGACAACAACGACATAATCAGTCATTAGAAGTTATTCAAATAAATAGCAGCCTATTGAACTACAAATGTAATCTTAATGTGGGGATTGCAGTAAGCATTTTCCATTAACTTGATCATCCTTTCATAAATTTTGAAAGGAACGCCATTTTAATAAATTACATAGTCAAACATTTTTAATGTCAATTCTTTTATAAAATTTCGATCAAATGATTGCGAAAATTAAGTTTTCTTCATCGTTTATTTGCTTATAATGCTTCCATAAATTTCGAAATCAATAGCACTCAAGTAAATTAAAAAATTTATTATTACATTTGTTATTTTAACATGATCTTTTATGAATTTCAATTTATAGAGTTGCGTATATTTTATCTATTTTTACTTTAAGAACTTTATTAATTCTAATATTATTTGGGAAAAAAATCATATCGATTTCTAATATGCAAGAGTAAACAATTTATCATTTTCAATATTGAAATGATTTTTTTGATTTTGGAATCGTCTTGCGTCTGAGAATTTAATAACATTTTTTTTTTTTGTTCCAAAATTTTGTGAGATATGTACTTATCCAGGTTTAATGGAAAACTTCATGACATTAATGATGTGCATTTCTGAAACGTATATTTTTTTATTTCTCAGAATAACATTACTTATGAAAATGATTTCCAGTCATATACACCCCGGTTTTTTCATTATGTTCAAAAGTATAAAAGTGGAATAATACTACAGTAATAATTTTTCACATAACAAATAGTGACATTAATGGAAAACTCCATGACATTATTGATGTACATTTTTGAAACATATATCTTTTATTTCTCAGAACAATATTATTTATGGTAATGATTTCTAATTATACACAGTACTACTACTATTTCTATTCATACATTCATACATACTACTACAGTATTCATATGTATTACGATTTTTTCACTATCATCGAAAGTATAAAAGAGGAATAATACTATAATTTAGAATTTATTTACAGTACCTATTCAGTGCAATTATCACTATACGTGTAGCCTACATGAACATATTAAAATAAGAGAATAGAAGTTACTCTGTGATTTTAAAAGTTTTTTTAGCATTAAAAGTAATACCTTATCTTTCAAGCCAATTTTCCTTTCTTTTAATCGAATGCTTTAGGGAATAAAATTTTTCTTATAACTCTTCGAAAAATTCAATCACTCTTTATCCTTCTTTGTTTTCCCTTTACTGCTGAACCGTGAAATCATTCTTGATATCATGTTTTGAGAAATAAATATAGGTATTCAAACTGAAATAGAAATTAAAAGCAGCTATTTTATTACCCAGGATTACAACAATAATACTTTTTTCAAAAGGAAAATCAGATAAATATGTTTTATTTGTTCATAAACTGAATCAAAATCCAAACATAATTTTCTTACGTTTCTTTCTTTTTTTTGGTTTTGATACGAATTTATTTCAGTTACAATAAATAAAAAAA
>JAOUZG010044841.1:1465725-1511446 GCA_026289955.1 Argiope argentata
CTCTCTCTCTCTCTCTCTCTCTCTCTCTCTCTCTCTCTCTCTCTCTCATCTGAATTCTTTGTGCTGTATACTTTCCGTCATTGTAAATAGCTCTTTCATCCAATATTTTACCATCATAATAAATATTTTTCTTCTAAATGGTCCATTATGTACCCCTAAAATTACTCTTACAATGATTGGAAACCTATATTGCATGTGTATACTCAGTTATTTTAGCAGAACTGTTTAAAATCGATATTTTTGTGTCCATTTTATTACATTTATTGTATCCGATAAATATTATTTTCGTCATGAAGTAAATAAGAAAATCTATACAAGTTTGTGTAAGTACATCGCATAATCATATTTTCCCAAAATAAATACGCTGTTTAAAATTATATAAGATAAATAGGGGTTAATATTATGAAGGCAATCACCAGTATTCAGATAAATTTCAGAAATTTGAAAAGTTAGGAAAAATTTCAAAGATCATGTAAAATTATTAAAATTTGTTGACTTAAGTAATAAAACAAAATTATATTTAAATAAAAGAATATTCTTAACATTTTTTCTTAACATTTTTTTCTCGTATACTATTTGGAATTTCAATAAATCTGAATTCGATATTTGTTCGAATCTTCACATTTCAGGCATCTTTAAGTACGAAAAAGGAGTTTTAGACATAATGTCTGCATATCTGTCTCTGAATAGCATAATTCAAAATGCTTTGAGCTAGGCGTGTGAAATTTTGCGCATAATATTTATACAAAAGTTACAGATAGCCATCAAATTTTCAATTTATTTATGAAAGTTTGTAAATACAATTATAGTTCTAGGTCAGTTTTGGTTTCAATTCCTCGGAAATACGTGTCTAAAACAGAAATTTTATTTTCAGATGCTATTTACTACATGCCAAGGACTAATTGCTAAAAAATCGCCAAGAATTACATGTGAAATTCATTAAAAATGCTGAATTCACTCTAAAATCAACAAATTTAACGAAATGGGATGTAAACTTTATTAGATAGTAAGCCAGAAAGTTTAGCTTTGACCTCTTTCGATGCTAAATCGAAAGTTTATTAATTTTTTATCAAATAAAATGAAAGAAAAAAACAAAATGCTTTATTTAAATATGTTTATTTTAACCTACCACGAATCCTATTTATGAAATCGTTTGCTTCAAAAATGCGTGATTTAAATTTTCATAAATATAAAAGAAATAGTTTGTAAAACCCTAATCTATAAATTTTCATTTATTTTTAATAAAAATATCTGTCTATAACCTGTCGTTCTGTACTTGAAGGAAAATAACAAAAATCAATAAATGCACACATTTTAATTTTTTCTAATAATATATTCCCATAATAATATAAAATATTATTATGGGATAATGTCTATATTTCCATTTGGTATCCAGTTAAATATAAATCACCTTTTTGTTTCTTGCATCGTATGTGCAAAAACAAAAAAACCATTTAAGAATATTTTTGAACTAATTTTTCGAAACCATCATCCATAAACATACATTTTTTTTTTCATTTTTTCCTATTTTCCGAATAAAATAACAAATGGAACTTTCCATAAATCAAAAAGGCCATTTCCTTTTTTAATACAATTATTTACAAATTATTACTGTAACTGTCGTTTGTAACTGTAATTGTTTTGTAACTGTCCTCGAGCTTTGGTTTAAGGAAATTTTTAAACTGCGAAAGAATGCTTAGTTATGAAATATTATAAATAAAATAATGCAGGAAAACAAAGGTTATAAACCTTCGTTCATGTCCCCGGAAATTATTTTTTCTACTACCTATCATCAAAACTCAACTTGGAACATTAAAGTTTTGAATTATTCATATGAAGATTAAATATGAGTGATTGTTAGTTAAAGGAAACATTACAGGTTTGTTATTTATCAGATGAATCTCAATGATTTATTCTTAAGTCAACTTTAAACTAGGGAAAATCTGTGTCATTTTTAAAAGGGGTAATAAAGTTATGGTGAATCGATAACGAAAAAAAGATCTGACTAATGCATTCTACAGTATTCAAAAAGTGAAATAAAAAAATGTGAGTACCGCTATAAATATTTAGAATAAATTAGAGTTATATATATTTTAGAATTCATGTAACCGACTTTCTGTTTTTCGATTGGACTGATATTAAAGCCATTATTTTAGAAAATAAAAGAAAAGGGAATATATAAAATATTTTTATTTAAAATAAAGAATTTTTTGCTTCAATATTTAAATTATTATTTAATTATTACCTTTAATCATTATTTAAATTATTCTACATTTCTTTTTATTATTTCAACTATGCTCTATAGTTTTAATTTCTAATCAAAGTAATGCCACAAAAATTTAGATGTTTACTTTATTTTCTGCTTTAAAATGTATAGCTAATTAAATTCTGTTATAATATAATATATTTTTTTTGGTTTTTTATATCAATTTTATTGTCTTTCTCGTAATTGGAAACATCTGCAAATTTTCATATTTCGTAAAATTCTTTTGGTATTTCTTCCCTTCTGTTAGCATCAAAAAAATTTTTAATCTGAGTTTTTTATCAGACATTATTTATATCTTCTTACAGTAAGTATAAGTTTATTGCCAGTGAAATCAGATAAATTTTACTATTTTTTATTAAATTTATATTTACTTACTATTTATTTTATTTTTACTTAGGATTATAAGTATATACTATTCGCTAACTGAAACAGAATCCAGAAAATTATACTACTGCACTTACTATACATAATCAGTTCACTTAAAACTAAAGATTAAGCAATATGAATACAAATATTTTTTTTATTCCCTCGAAGGCTTTAAATTCTACAATTTGACTGCAATTTATAATAATAACTTTTTTAATGAATTCAAAATAGCTTTTATGAGGAATATTTATCGTTTGCAAATGTATTTAGATATTTATTTTTATTTTATTGCGCATAATACAATGTTAATGTTTATTATTTTTTTTCATAATTTTAAAAAATCGTTTGATTAAGATTATTTATGCTTTTGGCATTATCAAAAATGAAAACGATTTATACTTTTTACTAACATCTTGTTTCATCGCATCAAAAATTTATTTAAATTTCTCTTTTTTTGTGGATTAATTAATAATTTTATGGAGATTTTCTAAGAATCCTCATAAAAGAGCTTCTTGGCAGAATTTAACAATAAAAAAGTTTTCTTTGACTGATATACTTGCTTAGATCTTCTATTACCAGAATAATTACAGAAAATAATACTAGAATTCAATAATTATTGATTGTATCTGTATATTAAAACTATAATAAAAAAATTCCTTATTTTGGGAAAAAGAATCATATCCTGTTGTCAGCATTGTTAGCGAAAGGAATAATTTAACCTATGAAGGTACTTGCTCTTTTACATTTATTTTTATTTATATATTGTTATATTATTTATAAATGCATTTATGTTTACACTTTTCATGTTTCTCAAAAAAATTGGGGGGGGGGGGCGGTTCTCCTCTTTTGTATTAATGTAAGTTAAACGGTGTCAATAACGTAAAATAGTTTATTAAAATTATTGATTACCTTCGTTAAGAATTTATTATGTATTTATAAAGCGTTTTGATTTCCTAAAACTGTATTATTCTTTGGCATTATGGTTATTTTGAAATTATTTTTTTAATATTCTAAAAAATTATCATATCCAATATAATTAAAATTTTAAATTTTTCATGAAAATTTGTAAACTTTAAGCGTAATTTTTAAACGAAAAAATATTATTTGCCTTTTTTAGCTACTAATTATTATAAATACTTATTTTAAGGCCGCCTTTCTTTTAGCTAATTGAAAAAAAATATTAATCAGATTTCAACGTTTTGAAAATTAGGTAGAATCATCTCTCTCTCTCTCTCTCTCTCTCTCTCTCTCTCTCTCTCTGTCTGTCTCCCCTGAATTGTCAGCATCTGTTTAGCAAATTGCTAAAGACATTAAAGACATGGCATTGTTTTCCCGTTTCCACAAGATATTTCACATTTTAAAAAAACGAAATATGAAGATGAAAATGAAATCTGCTATGCATATTTCAATGTATCATATCAGAACATAATTTCTTGAACGTCCAAGCAGCACGTGCTCGTGCGAGTTGAATTACATTTTTATTCATTTTAATGGTTTCATTCAATGAGTCACTTTAGTATTGCGTTGATTGTTTTAAAAGATATCGCATTTCTTATTTATTTCATTTCATATAATCACGTGTTTAAAACGACATTTTTCTAGGTTCTATTTGTTGTAGTCATTAAATTATTTTTTTTTAATCACAGCTTTTGTAAATGCTTTGGCAACGCGTTATTAAAAGCTTATTGTTTGAAATGCTCGTACAGATAATAAAATTTTTATTTTTCACTTGCGGATTTTTGTTGACGCCAGAAACCTCATTCTCAAGACAGTATCATGTTCTAACATGATAAAAAGCATTAATGTTTTTTCTATTCCCTATTAACTACGGAATTATATCTCTCTAATTTATAATGGATATGGTCTTTAATATGGAAATAGAACTATTGAATTATCTTCAAAAACCTCAACACATTTTATGGAATCATATGAAAATTAATTAACTCCTGAAAAGTTTTTTTAAATATATTTTCAATAATCAAAAGGGAGAATTTTCTATCCTGCTTTCCAAGATCAAAATGTTATCCTCATATTATGAAATTTACATATATTTCTTTGCTCTCATCAGCAGCAGAATGACTTTCAACAGACGAATACTTTTTTAAAGAGGGATGGGAACTACGAAATAGCGCATTGCAAAAAAAAAGTGATCTTATAAATTAAAAATGCTTCTTATATTATTAAAAGACTCGTCTGATGTTCCATAATGCTTACGTCACAGTTGTTTACTCTTGCCAGGAAAATAATAGCATCCATAATTATATAAAATATTAATTATAAACATGTGACAAATGCTGGAATAATAATCACACTTTTTATAACGTCAGAACATGACGTTATTTTGGAAATGACATAGACAAAAATCCGTAGGCGAAAAATTGAAATTTTATTATCCGCACGATAATCTCAAAAAATCAGCTTTAAATAACGCCATCAAATTTATAAAAGCTCTGATTTAAAAAACTAAGTGAATGACTACAGCAAATAAAACCTAGAAAAGTGTCATTTTGAGCAAGTGATTGTGTGAAATGAAATAAATAGGAAAAGGGATATTTTTTTAAACAATCAATGCGAGACAAGGTTTTTTTTGGATCGTTTGCTATACTAAAGTGACTCATTCAGTGAAACCATTAAAATGAATAAAAAATACAATTTAACTTGCACGAGCACGCGGTGCTTGGCCGTTCAAGAAATGATGTTCTGACATGACACATTGAGATATGCAAAGCAGATTTCATTTTAATCATTTATTTGTTACTAAACCTGTTATTGACGTTTTCGCAGAACAAACCACAGAAGAATTTGGATTATTTTGCGTAACAATATCTAATTGAATATTAATAGCTTAAAATATAATCAGTAAAAATTATCAACTAACAGTAAAAGGAAGTTAAGTAATACTAACATGGTAATCCTGCTGCTTTATCGACGAGAACCATCATGCCATGTTGCTTATCACTGTAATGCACATATCTTTGGTAAGGGAAATCCTCCACCTCAGAGCCTTCCTTGGGGAACTGCTGTTGGATCAATTGCTTCAGAGTAGGGTCATTTGCTGAGGCTGATATGACAAAAAGAAGCTTACAATGTAAAATGCAAGCATCAAAAAACAATAATAATGCAAAGTAATGACTCTGACTGGCGTAGTATACAAGGGAGCCATAGAAATAAGTAAATCGTCCGAGGTGGGATCCGCTGGTCATAATATTCATTTAAGAAAATTGTAAATCTAAGAATTATTTTCAAAATCAAATTTTTTTAAAGATTTAGTACTGACAATATATATCATTTCCGAAAACAGTAAAATGTTAAAAGGTTGGAGGTACTTACGTATTATGCCATCTTCTCCAGCGATCGCCAACGGTTTAGAAACTTTTTTGTGACGGATTTAAATTTGGCGATAAAGATCAACGGATTTCATCTATGCCGGATTGGCATAATTGGCGGTTTAGCAAATCATTGGCTACGACTTCAAATTTGGCAATAAAGTTGAACGGTCTAATACTTAAGTACCAGGTTGGGTTCTAAAAAATTTACTCATATTTGATTACCTTTGACCTCCAATTATTTTACCCACTTTATTAATAGTATTAAGACAAATAAAGGCGTAAATTTAAATGTCGTCATATTCTGAAGTAATTCATATCATTTTATGATTTATTTATAAATTAAGATTACAAATTAGTTTTAAAGGGCAATTGTTGAACCAAACACACTATTATTCCTTAGAGATGAAAAAGAAGATTCAAATCAATCAGTAGTATAATGTATACTAACCCAGTGGCACATATATATTATATAATATGGTGTCATATTAAATTATATTTGCAATATTGTACAGTAATTTTGAATTTTTAATTACATAATATAAAATCACACAATATTGTGCAGATTTCTGAAATGGTGCGTGGAATTTTCTAGTACAACTTTCATTAATTAATCTGTCACAGTCATATTCAAGATGTTGTGAACAGGATATTTGCTCCTTTAGACAGGAATATCTTCTATTATTACCATGTGAGAAGATGATATTGTTTTGATTTGAGATTTTTGAAGGTTCAAAATACGTAGGCTACAAATTGGCGATCTATCCTTTTCAAGGTATCTTTTTTTTTCTTTTAAGAGTTATTAGAAAATAATGCAAAAGGTTGTCACATTTGGCAATTTATCGTCAGAAAAATCATTTAAAAATAGAAAATTAAATTATAATTCAAAAGTTTCAGTCAAGGACAACGTTGTCAATTGTTTGTTTGTTTGTTTGTTTGTTTTAAAAAAATTATCATATGAGGACATGATAGTGTATTGGTTTGAGGTTTCTGAAGTCACAAAATGTACAAGCAGAAAATTGGCGATTTTCCGCTTTTAGGGTTATTAGAAAATGGTAAAGATGGTTGTCACATTTGACGACTTGACACCAACAAAAAGTTACAACTAGACGCGAATTTCCGCCATGTACTCGATTCTCAATACATCGAGGTATGCGTATTCTGATAATCACATGATTGTTTCAAAATTGTTTAAATTGGTTAATGGCATAAATTAATTAAGACAAACATGCCTTAAAAATAATAATGTTCTCGCAAGATAACATGAAATGTGAGACAGCAGATTTAATTTTTTCTTTCTTTCTTTCTTTGTTACATATAATCTGATAAAGTAAATTTGATTTCCGTTTTCCTTTTTAATTCCAGTCTTCTATTTCAGCATATTTTCAATTATTACGATTCACGTTCCATAATTGGATTACGATAATAGGTATGTGTATAAATATCTAAAGTACTTTTAGAGATAAAAGAAATACCTTGTCCAATGAGTAGCAATGCCTTATCTTTAACTGTCATATTAATATCGTCAGACTCAAGATAATGTTTATAAAGTTTATTTTCAGATTCATTTGGTCTTGCAAGCTCAGATCGGTAGCAGTTGGTTTCGTACTCTGAAGCAGGCACAGGATCCTGGAAAGAAAAAATTGGTTATAATACAGAACATTTAAATACTGCAGAAAACTAAAAAAGATTAAAATGGAATCTGCTATGCATATTTCAATGTATGATGTCAGAACATCATTTCTTGAAACGGCAAAGCACCACGTGCCCGTGCGAGTTAAACTATATTTTCATTCATTTTCATTGTTCGATTGAATGAGTCACTTTAGTATTGCAAACGATCCAAAAAAAACTTTGTTTCGTATTTATTGTTTAAAAAAATATCGCATTTCCTATTTATTTCATTTCATGTAATCACGTGCTCAAAATGACATTCTTCTAGGTTTTATTTGCAGTAGTCATTAACTTATTTTTTTTTAATTAGAGCTTTTGTAAATGCGATGGCAACGCGTTATTAAAAGTTGATATTTTTTTTTTTTGAGATGCTCGTACAGATAATAAAATTTCACTTTTTCATCTATGTTTTTTTTTATTATTTATTTTTCCTCAACGGATTTTTTTGTTTTTTACCAAAGGATTTTTTTTTGTTTTTCGACAACGGATTTTTGTTGACGCCACAAACCTCATTCTCTAAATAGCATCGTGTTCTGACATGATAAAACTAATACTCCCTCATAGTAACTTCATTTATATGATTTACTCTTCCTCTTAATCAAAATTAGCAATTCAACGTTCAAATAATCCAGGAATTTGTTATTTACTTACTGTTATCGCTATTTAGCAAAGTGCTCGGCATAATTTTAAGTTTGAACAATATTCGAATGCTATTTATTCTCTGTATCAAGAAGAAAGATTTTTATGTATCGAATTTCTTCAAAAAATATTTTCAATGCTTCGTGCATAATCACGTACCAAAAGAAAAATAAAAACACCTTGAAGTTCGTTTGACTTACAGCTACAGAACTTGGCACGTTGATACTACAAAAGTCAGAAATTAAAACTGTATATTTTAAGAAAAATTTAATTATAATTTTAATTAATTAAAATTTAAGTGAAATTATGACGTTATACCACGATACTTTCGAAATTCTTGCAGCAAAATAATCATAATAACATCATCTTAAAAATCAAAACATTATATTTTCAGAGAAACCATATTTTGGCATATACTCTCTTTAATTTTAAATCAATTTTTAAAAAATATTTTAGAAGCATTTTACAATAATATATTTTATTGAATTGGAACTCAAATGACTATTTATGTGATACTTAAATTTCAATTTTTTTCTTTTTATTATTGATGATTATAATATGAATAATCTGTTCATTTTTTGATTTTGAGGAAATTTTTAATTTAAAGTAAGCATTTAATAAAATTTTTGAAATTTTTTGCGCTTATAATTAAAATTTAAAATCATGCAATGGTGGAAATTTTTTAAAGCGCGAGCTTTTTTTTTAAACACTATGGGTCTATTCTGTGATATAATTGGATGTACAAAGATACAGACAGAGTAATAGGAAAAATTAAAACACGCTAAGCCGGCTTGCTGGCATAGAGGTAGCGCGTCTTCCTCGTGTTTTGGAAGTCCCGGGTTCGAGTCCCGGTTCGGGCATGGTTGTTCTTCTGCGTTCTATCTGTGAGATGTGTGAATGTGCCCCCCTGTAAAAAGGGGTTGTGCAAGCGAATGTGGTGAGTGGGTAGCAAAGTCGTACTCTTGGCCTTAGTTGGCGCTACTCAAAGAGATGCTTCATTCGGCTTAATCTGCTGCTGGGTTCAGCAACAGGCTTGTCCATGACAAGTGCCATTTGACACAACAACAACAAAACACAATAAAACAATAGTGTAAGGCTTCTAAAGTAGTATGGGTTATATGAAACTCAAAATAAATGGGGGGGGGGATATTTAAGGTAAAATATTTATTTTAAATTTTAAACAATCAATCATTTGGCGTACTACCTAGTCGCCAGTTAGTTAGGGTTGGATTTTAATGGCGCAAAAGCCAGGCATGGCTATGCTGCGCCAAACGCAAAAAATCTAGTCGCCAAAGGCGGCTTATAAATTAACAAATCCTGTACTAAACTTTTGCTAGATTCTTTTGATTAGCTAAATATTCTAGACGAATTCATTAACAGAACCCACACGCCCTCAATAAGATTCTAAATAAATTTAATAAAACTATTTTTAAAAATAAGCTTTTATAAATGAATTAAAAGGATTTTTTTTTAACTTTAAATATTCTTTATTATTTAGTCATAATTATGTATGGGAAAATTAAACTAAAGGAATAAATTACAAATAAAATTCTGAAAATATTGAAAAAGCATATTTTCAATGAGTTTATGACAATGTACAAAAATTCAAAAATCTGACATCAGAAAAGTGACTAAAAATTAGATTTTAAAATCCTAACTTTACACATAGATGAAGCACAATCAAGTTAAATAAAAGTGCATAAAATATGGCGCATTGTTTATGTCTAATTTTTAAAAAAAAATCGACATATGCATAAACATAAAATACCTTTGAATGAGGTAGAACTCTTACAAGTATTGTCAGACCAGGTATGATTGGATTATCGTCCATATGCGATGCTAGCATATGTTCAACGTCAAAATCAGGATCAGGTATTCCATGTCTAACACGTATTTGGTGTCCACCGACACGCAAAGTGGCTTGCTGCTTGAAAGAAATGAAAATATTTTAAAATAATTTCATAAAAACTTACAGGTAAAAAAATATGATATAAAATTTTAAAATTGTAAATTTTTTGAGTGAAAAGTTAAAATAACAAAAAACTTGTATACCTAAAGTATTTTATAAGGATTAGATAATTATCAGAAATTATTAAATTACCAATATCAAGCATTCGTTGAAAAAAAAGATATTTGTAAACAATAGTATAAACAAACAAACTTAGTAAACAAACGTATAAATTCTCGTTGTTGCTTTCGCATATATTCGAATAGACAGATAAAATATTAAAGTGGGCCGTGATAGGCTGGTTGGTAGGACGTTGACTTCGTATCCCTTATGCTGTGAGTTCGAATCCGCCGGCCGAATACTCTCCGTGTGTGCGTGACAGCTGGTACGCATTAAATCTTCCGTAGTCACAAAGTCCTTCACGTCGAGAGTAACACCACTGGGGAGTACAGGAGTAGAGGTGATCGTTCTGTTTCAGGTCTGTTGTTGTTACCTACGGCTCTTGCCTAAGGACAAGCCCCCGCTGATACAGCAGCAGATTTAAGCCGAAAGGAGTGTCTCTTGCTTTTTTGAAGTAAAGCCAAATAGGGCCAAGAGTACGGCTTAACTACGCACTCACCACATTTGCTTACACAGCCCCTTTTTACAGGGGGCACATTCCCACATCTCACAGATAGCACACAGAAGAACAACCATGCCCTAACCGGGACTCGAAGTCAGAACTTCCAAAACACGAGGAAGGCGCGCTGCCTCTGTGCCAGAAAGCCGGCTTTCCATATCTAAATTACGATTTGTGGATAAATGAATGAAATGCATGAATGAAGTCCGCCCGTAAAAAGGGTTTGTGACGTGTGTGAGCTAGAAGTCAGACTTTTGCCCGCGGGTGCTCAGAGGTCCATACCCACAGAAACTAACTGCACCCTCCCTCCTGCCATCGCAAAGCACAACACTAGAATAACAACAATATTAAACTGATCTTGCTTACATCTTGTTACAGATCTACACTGCTACTGTTAACATTATATGCTATATTCTATCCATTTTGTTTATTATTACTTAGGAGGAGGAGATATCATGTTCACATGTTTATAAATAGTTGTATATACGTGAAACCGGTGACGAATTTAGACAAAATTTTATACAGATCAACAATTTTGCTGTAAAAGACATTTCCTCAGTCTAAATTACTATGTTTTTAATTTATTATATTTGCAGAAGATCAGGCAGATAAAATTCCAGGAATGATTTCTTCAAACTTATGAAGATCTAAAACCTTGGGATTGGTTAAATTTTATCGGTTTCCTTATTTGACAATTATATTACTTTCTATTTTTTGCTTGAAATACGACAAAATAACATTATTGAAGAACACTTGACAAAGTTACGGTTTATCACTTTCATGATTCCCTAACAAGAGATAAAGACGAATATTTACTGACAGAGAATCACAATCATTTTACGCCCGAGATGGTACACCTAAATCAATTATCAGTGGGGAAATCTATCAAATTCAGATTTATATTTTAGCTTTTTGCAATTAATTTTCTGATACTGTCTCATAATATTAGAATTGGAAATGTATGCCAACTCAAGGTTTCAACTCCTGAAATTTTGGCTAATCAACTCATGAAAGCTCATAAGCTAAAACATAATACAGAAAGATATATCATCACTCTTAGTTCATAACGCTCTCAATTTTGAAGAGTCCCGAGACCTTAATATTTGCAAGAAAATTTAATTTTATACTTTCATTTGATCTAAGAAGGCATGTGTTCGAACTTATTCAACTGGAAATATAGAGTTGTTAACATTTTACTAAAATGCTCTTAAGGTTTTAGTGAATTTTTTTTTATTTTATTAAAATTTCTTGAATTTTCAGTTCACTTACAAATTAATGCAGTCCTGACTGTGTGTTCCTTGTTCACGCCATATCCTAACACGCTTGTCATCTGACTGCAGAGCAAATCTTGACTCATCAGTAAACGTGACATTGCCCCAGTCAGATACAGTCCAATTGGCATGTTCCCGGTACCACTTTAATCGTGCCCTTGTTGATTGGATGGATAGAGGAACAAAAACTTGAGGTACCCGGACGCACAGTAATCTTTGTAATCTTTGGCGTACAGTAGCTGCAGATATCGTCTTACCAATGGACGCTGTAATCATAGACGTTGTAACGACACTTGCGAAGGTCGCTCTGCAATTCCGCTTGGCTACAATAGCAATATATCGATCTTCAGCGGGGGTTGTAACTCTTGGGCGACCGTCTACGGGCCTTCGGACAACTATTTGTGTGGTTTGGAATTGTGTTCAGAAACGGGAAATTACAGAATGATGAGTGCCGAAGAAAAGAGCAATATTTGTGATCGACCGTTCTACTTCAATGCGCCCCACAGCACGCCAGGGCTCAGAATCTTCCATTCGTCTTCTGGAAGTCATGGAAGCACTTATGTCTTGAAAACACATTGTATGAAAGTTTTAAACAACTTCTATCAGCACTTACAGTCAACTTCTGTAACCCTTCATAAAGCTGCCTTCTTCTAAGACTGCCCTTTTAGCATATTATGTCACATGAAAGCACGATTGGCTGTTACTTAACCTATTTGCATACTTCCATCTGTCTCTGCAGCGAATTGAATCCTCATCAATTCTGATTGGCTTCCGGAAATTAGCATTTTCCCTCCCATGTTTAGCTTTTGGAAGCGAGTGTTTTTATCTGCTTTTAGAAGTTCGAATGGGGAAAGGTATAATACGAAAATTACATTCTATTAGGTTTAATCCAAGCCAATCAACGGATGCCAAGTCGCCAATGTCATAAAGAAAGATGGAATCCATTGATTATATAAATGAGTACCAGCTAGTAGGTTTAAACCGTATTTAATTCTTTATACACGACTTTTTACGACAATATTAAACCACGAAATATTTAAAAACAGAATTCAAAATTATGAAAAGCACTCACTTTGCCATGCTTGTTTGAAAAGGGACCGAATAGGCAAGAACCCAAAACGCAAACATTTTTGGAGTGATGCTCGACCGTGTACACTCTGAGCATGATCACTACATCGGGATTCATGGGAATGCTCTCGAGATTGATGGGTTGCTTGAAAGTGTACTTCGGATGCCGCCAAAAAGAATCAAGTTCAGGATGTGCCTGGAATTTAATGGATTTCGCTTTCTGGCCCAAATACATGTTCAAAACTTTTCCAGTGATCTATAAAAAGTATAAAATATTTTAAAGAAAATAAAAAAAATTTAATGCTTTAAATCACAGCTTTATGAATTTAGATCGCAATCTGCAGTAGAAAAATAGTTACTTTAAAATTTTTCACTTTCAATTTATGCAGAAAAATAGAAATCCGAAAAAAAGAGTTAATTAGTAATAAACTAACATCTTATTCAGTTTGATTAGATGCAGCCTCATAATGAATTGACTCAACATATTTGTAACAAACCTTAGATAAAGATTTCTCCAATTTTTGAATTTTGTATAACATAAAAACATAAAGCGATTTCCGATGATGCTAAGACATTATTTTCTAAAATATTTATAGTTAAATAAATTTAAAAACTATACGAACTTATACAGGATGTTCCAGCAAGACCGGATAACCTCTGAACAGACAGATTCTTTGTTTGGAATACATAAAAAGTGTCCAAAAAACTGCATTTCCACGACCCATAGATTTCAAGAAAAACGCGAGAGAAAATGTATGCCGTCATATCCTGTTTACGAAAAAAAAAACCTTTATTCTGTCTCTGGTTTGGGGGACTGAGTCCTGTTTCATGGCCACCACTATCTCCAGATCTGGCTCCTATAGATTCCTTCCTACGGGGCCATGTAAAGGAATTGGTTTATTGAAACCCCATTACTTCAGAAATAAACGTACAACTACAAGGCTAGAATGTGTACAGTCAATCATTGCACGACGCACGCATGCATGCCTCCATATGCGCGGGGGACATTTCGAACATCTTTCTATTTAAAATTATGCAAGTACTGGTGCTCATGTTTCGAATAATGGTCCTCCCCCCCCCCTTTAAACCAGATATGACGTCATACATTTTACTCTCGCATTTTTTTCCTCCCGAAAACTACGGTTCGTAGAAGTACAATTCACTGGGCATTTTTTATGTATTCCAAACAACGAACCTGGCTTTGCAGAGTTTTTCCGGTCTTGCTGGGGCATCCTGTATTATTAAATTGTATTCGTAAAAGAAACTTTGAAATATAAATAATATTTTACAGAATGTGAAAATGTAAGACCAAAGGATTGTCTGTAAATTTAAACTTCATGATTTTTTGAAGTATATTTATAAACCAAAAAAATAAAATATTATTGTTGAGAGCATTTATACAAATTTAAGAATAAATAACACATTAAAAATGACATTTTTCATTGAATTCGTGAAATGTTTACTGACTAATTCTTTGAGGTATTATAAATTATGAAAACTTTAAATATTTCAATTTCTGCAGTGAACATAAAATTTTTATGTCAGACTACTCTGCTTTCAGTTCTCAGTTTCATTTAAAGACATGTGTGGAGTGAGTAAAAGGATCTTTATATTAATCGCAAATCATCATTTCCACTTTAATTTAAAACTGAATTTTACGGGCGCTGATAGAAAATCAGAGAGAAATGCAGAGTTCAAAGATCAGGACTGCTTAAGGTATACATAATAGTATAAGTAAATTATATGATTATCGAAATTTGAAACTTAAAAATATTGCTGAAATACCGAGTCATACAAAAAAAAAATAATTTAACTTTTTAGCCGGTATTAATGCCGGTGAACCGGCTGGTCACCAAAGGTGGCTCGTACCAATTTTTTTTAATGGAGTTTCATAATTGCGATTTTAATTATTTTCCCGCTATGATTAACACATGCATAAAACAGCAGTATCTGTGCTTAGTACTTATATGCGCATGTGCGATGACCTCAAACTGCGCAAGCGCAAATAGCAAGAGATCTTTTATGCATATGCGATGCATTTCTTTGTTTGCGTTTGTTTTTTAAAAAGTGAATCAAAACTCATTAAGCACAAAAAAATAATAAAATCATGGACCAAGCTCATTACATTTCACTCCGTTTTTTTTTTTTTTTTTTTTTTTTTTTTGCACGATAGTAAAAATGTAAAGGAAATAAACGTTCCGTAAGCGTTATATTAAAAAAAAACTGTCCATAGTTAGGGAAAGAGAGTCTTTTTGAGGAGAAAAGTGACCATTTCTATAAATCACACTGCAATTGAATTACAGAGACAGGATGAATCAAACTTAAGTTGACAGCTAATTTTTCCTTTTCGAGCTATCCCATGGACAGCTCTGTGCGGGTACTACAAGTACATTACAAAAAATAAATAATATTATAAATTTGTTTGAGTATTATTTTTTTCTGAATGGAATTCATTGTGCTATTTTTGATAGATTTCTATTTTTATGATAATTTGGTACTTACGTATTATACCGTCCAACTTTATCGCCACCTTTGAAGTCGTCGCTAAAGAGTTGCTAAACCGCCAATTATGGCAATCCGGCAATGACGTAATCCGTTGATCTGTATCGCCAAATTTAAATCCGTCGCCGATGAGTTACTAAACCACTGACGGTCGTTGGTGAAGACGGTATAAGTAAGTACCAAAAATTTTTCCTTAACGAGTGTTACGTATTAGTTACATTCGAAAACGAATAAAACGAAGTTCCAATCTAGATGTTTATAGGTTGTTAAACAAAAAAATTTAAAATACCTTTTCAGAAATAAAATTTCCCACAAAAAGCATCTATTCTCAATAATTTCTCAGGAATATAACAAACCATTTTAAACCCAAGAAAATTCATGAAGAGCTGCATTCCTCATTTCAGTTCAAGGGATTTATAACTAATCCTGTTTAACGATCCTCTAGTTCACCAAAAACACTAGTGTTTTAACTTCAAATAAAAATCTAATGTAACATAATTTCTTCCACAAAATACTTTTATACCTCAAATTATGTCAGACATTAATGATAATTTAAAAATCATACACCTATTCTATTTATTGTGCGCTTGGACCGCCCTAATACAGCTGCTTCAAAGACATTAGTATGTCAATAATCTGGTATTAATAATTTAAGTATCTCGATAATCAATTTCAAATTGCACAATATCTTTAGAGATATTTTTGTTAATTCTTCAAAAAAACAGCATAACTTTATAAACTCCAAACATTTATAAATGATGTAAAAAAAAACATATTTAAATGTAACAACCAAAGTAATCAAAAATATTGCTGTAAAAACATATGTAAAAATATTTTTAAGTCGGTTCACTTTGGAAGACAAAAAAAAAAGCATTGAAATAAAATTGACATCATTGATATATTTTGCCCAAAAATAAATTAGTACATTTCCGGGTTTTCTTTTTTAAATCTTATTTTATATTTTTATGAACATACAATTTTTAGTACATTGTAAAAAAATTCAAAATGGTATACATGTCTATAAAGTTTTTTTTTAATTAATATTTAACTGTCTTTTTTTAGAATTAAAATTGGAACTATCCACTACTGTTTTTAGTAAGAAAGTGATGAAAAGTCAATGTAATTCTGTTTATCTAATCTAAATTTTAATAAATCAAATATTTTCCAAGGATAATCTAATTCTATAAATATAACTATTAGAGATTCAATAGGCAAAATATAACTACAAATTGGTCATATATCAAAAAAAGATTTTGTCTTTGATTTAAGTATTAATAATTAAAAGTTTCTTTAAGTTATTTTTATTCATCCAAGGCTTTCTTTTGGCTATTATATGCCTATTTCCAGATGGGAAAATTTTCTGTTTCTTTTATTGTTGAATCAAACTTTTCTTACTATTAAAAATATTTTGTATTATTAATAATTTTACTAAGGCATTACAGCAAGCAACAAATATTTATTAATCTTTGATTTTGATCTGCTACAAAAATTTTACCCTAAAATTATCGAGTGTAATCTAATCTTTCTGAGATTTTGAAAATATGCCTTTATCTAAATTATTAAATGGTAACAAATGGAATAACAAACCATTGTGCAAATACACTAGAAAAATTAAAATTTTTCAAAAAATAAATTACATTTTTTGATAGAAAAAAAGCATTTTAAAGTGTAAAATTAAAGTATAAAATTTCAATACTGTATGAAACAAAATAAGAAGAAATATTAACAAAAAATGTATATAAAAATAAAACAAATCAAACAGAGCAAGGCTTAATTTTCTTTTATTCAAATTTTAAAAAAATATTAAAAACAATATTCCATTTCAAACAAATTTCATGCATAAATTATAAAAGCTTTAAAAAAATAAATATTTTAATAAAAAGATTTATTTTAAAATATATTTATAAACACAAAATTTTTGTAGGATTTTTTTATGAATTAACAAATTATACATCAGTGCTGATAAAAATCAATATTTTTATGTTTAAATGATTTATAAAAAATTGTTTATGAAATATTGATTACTATATACACAATGTCCATAAAATACACAAGTCAGAATATAAGATCACTATAATTTTTTTTAAAATTCAAACCAAAAATTCATCACAAAAAAAGGCAATTTAATTTTAAAAAATTACAAATATATTGCACACAAAATTGTCAGCATGTATAAGAGGTAAAAAGATAAAAATAATATTTATTCTTTCAGTTCTTTCCCATCCAAAACAGTACAGCTACAATATTAAGATGTCAAAAACCAAAATTTTGCAGATGTTCTCAAATTTTTGAAATTTTTCCGCTAACTGAATCTGAGACAAAGACAATCAAACCTTAAATATAAGTTGACGAATCTTAGTGATTACTGCCTTATTGATAATTTTTAATACCAAAATGAAATAGCACCAGGATTTCAGTGTGAGGTTGAACAATTTGTTGATGAAAAAGTATAAAATTTTTAAATATGTTTTTTAAAATTCATTTTTTATCTGATTAATCAATATAGCAGTCTAACTGTAAAACAGGTATCACTTTCATAATTTCAGACATACTCTTTTATCCTATGACCGCCGTATTATTTCAATTTCAATCATTCAATTTGGTTCATTAGATGCATTTTAAAAAATGCTAGTAAAGCAAATATTTTATTTTTTGGTATAAAAAATAGTGAATAAAAAATAAGCTTTGAGTGAATAAACTGAATGTGTTTATACATCTTTTTGTTAATATGTTTCAGATGAAATGATATCTGTAAATTATAATACAGAAGTAAACAATTGAAGCTTTTAAAGTTCTTTTTAAAATTTAATTAGATTTTTAACATTAAAAAGTTCTATATTTCAATACTTGCAAATTCTAATATTTCCCTATGCAACTCTGAAGCAATAATGGCTTTAGAGTACAAAATCCATCCTCCCATCATTTGAAAATTTAAAAAAAAAAAACTATAATTTTTCGAAAAAATTTCTATGCAGTTTTTGTTCTAACATTAACAATTTTTTTATTTCTTTCATCTTAAAAAATATGTTACAACAATTTTTTTTATTACAGAAATTATAACTTTGTCAAAAATAAATGTCAACTATAATTTATTACTAGCACAATAGAAGGATATCAAATATCTCTTTTATACACATGCTACTGTTACTGTCTAATTAAGAAGAAATTTTAAAAATAGAAATACATGAATTAAGCCTTAACTATTAGCCTTTATTCCGATTTAAATTTTATTGCATTTTACTTTTTATCACAGAGGATAATTATAACAAAACAATCTTAGTAATAATGAAGTCCTTTCAATTCATTCATAACATCAAAGCGGTATAATCTCAGCAGTTTCTCTATATATTCTTTTTAATTCCACATTAGGATTAAGCATTAAACAAGGAAGAAAGGATAAAAAGCAATTTCATAAATAAGCAAGCTTTAAAGCACAATAAAAGACATTATACAAATAGGAAACTTTAGAAAGTCAACTCACTTTTATAATTGTGCCATTATCGGGTACAAATCGAACAGAATCAATATACAAATCAAATGGTAAATCAACTTTGCTTTTAACTGAAGTTATTTCTTTCATCTTTTCTTTGTTGTAAGGAACCCATGGTATGAGCTTTGGAGTAATCTTCTTGGGTTTCGGAGGTGGTTCTGGGAGCTTAGGAGGAACTATAGGGATTGGTACAGGAGGTGCAACTGGAATTGCACGTTTAGGACTAGGTGGTTTTGGTGGAGGAGGAGGAGGCACTGCAACAGGTTCTTGAGTGTATTTTACATTTCGATTCATTGGTGGGACATCAAGAAAGTAGTCTCTTCTTTGAATATGAGATAAAGCATTACGGACATCCAAGAAGTACAAAAATCCAGGTTCTTCAAAAAAAACCTGGGAAAAAAGTCAATTTATTTAATTTAGAAAATTTTATTTATAAAAATAAATTCAGAAATTAATTGAAACAACTCAAATACAAGCAACCATGGAATAAAGAAAATAAAAAAACAAAGGGTTAGAATTAAAATATCTTTATTCAGAATGTAATAAGAAATGAAACTCATGCTCATATGATAGTCATAATTTGGTAAGAACATAAGGGGAAAAGTCCTAAACAAAAATGGTAAAAGGGACAGCAAATAACCCTTGTTATAAAAAAAAGAATACAATTACAGTTCTAATGTACATTAATTACAAATTGCAAGTTGTACAAATACACAATAAATACTAACAACTGAAAAGGTGTATGGAAGATTATCTGACGGTCAGTTGCACCAAAATTACTGTGTTTCTTTAGTATAGATCATCAAAACTCAGAACAAGAGGCATAATTATTGTTAAATGAGATTGAATTTGAAAGTATAAGTATCAAAGAAGGAATAAATAGTGAATAATTCCTTCAAATTGTATACTCCTTAAAATATACTTCCCTCCTTTAACTTGCCTTTTTAAATATTCATCAACATCCTAATTCAATTTGATTATTGTCTTTTATAACAAGAAAACATGTTTCATACTGAAAAAACTGAATAATTCCTTAAAATATATTTTCCTTCCTTTACTTAGCACTTCAATTAAATATCAACATAAAAAATGCAATTTAATTATGTTCTTTTAACAATGAAAGAATTTTATTTCACACTGAAACGACTGAATTACCTTCTGAATATCATTTTGATTCTTTGCAGCCATGAACCATGGTTTCAGAAGTCCCAGTAAAGCTAAACAGATGTCTTGAAAGATTTTATTCTCCCATTTATGGTAAAATAGTTGATCCCAAATAAAAAATAATGAGTTCAGTTTCAATATAGCAACAAATGCCTGAAAAGTATTGTACATAAGATATATATTAAAGATAAATACATAAAATAATGAAATAAATGATTTGCAGAAAATAATTAAATGATAAAATTACATATAAAAAATAAAAGCAAGTATTCATGCAAACAACCAATGATGAAACATATAAAGGAAGACATCCAATGTTCTAAGAAAATTATAAAGATACAATTCAAAATATAATAAAATGTTCTAATATAGTTTTTTTAAAAATGCAAGAATAAATTTATAATGTTATTCATTGTATTAGAAATTCGAAATTTAAGATTTTTAGGTGTTATTTATAAAATGAAATGAAAAAATTACAAAATGTTTTTAAAAGTTTTTATAACAACTAAAAAACTTTTTTTTTTCAAAATGTGACACTATTATAGATGCCACAGATGTCTTTTCTAAAAAAGTTTATGGCATAGATAAATAAACCACAACTTAAATCATTTATGATCTTAACATAGATGTTTTTGTTTCTTTACCAGGACTTATTTAACCTTATTTTTAATCAGCAAATGGAGAAATTGAAATCTACAAAAAGAATAAATAAATCATTTATAGATAGTGGGACCTTTGATGGAAAATGAATAAGCTTGTAAATGTTTCCAATTTTAAAACAAAATCATTCCTTTTGGAGAGTCATATTAGATATTTATTCAGATCTTATTGGCCAATTACGGCGAATACCAATCCTGTTGTTCAAACTGAATCAGAAACCAAAAAAAGAAAAAATTGAGTAAAAATTCTGTAACTATATATCAATAGACAGTAAAGAAAATATACACAATAAACCTAATTTGTATCTCATATTATATAACTATACATTTAAAAATAGAAAAATTAAAAAAAAATTAAATTCATAAAAAAAATTTGAAAGGTGAAAGTTTTGTATATTTTTTTAATAATTCTTATCATGTTTATGGATTATAATATAGCTGCTCAAACTTGTAAGTTAAAATTAATCATTCAAAAACATTACATCCAATGCAAAGTTATATTCAAAATAATTTTCTAATTGAAAAAATAAGGAGTATTTCTAAAACATCTCATTCATTACCAGAAAGTATAATTTAAGCTAAATTCATTATTACATAACTGTAAGCAATTCATTATTACATAACTGTAAGCAATTCATTATTAATTAGAAAAATTAAAGAAAACCTCTTAATATAGCAACTTACAGTAGAAATCCATTTGTTTAAATATGAATCAATATTTT
Organism: Argiope argentata; assembly: GCA_026289955.1. Taxonomy (NCBI): domain Eukaryota; kingdom Metazoa; phylum Arthropoda; class Arachnida; order Araneae; family Araneidae; genus Argiope; species Argiope argentata. The sequence goes on from JAOUZG010044841.1 coordinate 1,487,440, forward strand.
CTGCTGATGTCGATTTTCCAGCTTGGGATTGGTCTTCCTTGTAATCCTGAGTGATAATTTCATAAATTATAAATTTTAAATATACTAAGAATTACATAGATAATTATAAGAAGTGAATTTGAATAGAAGTGTTAATGTTTTCAAACAAAAAATGCCTCTTTTGATAACAAAAAGATAATTAAATTAAAATTAATTTCTAAACAAGTTTATCTTTTTAAACATATGAATTAACAATACAAGAAAATTAGAATATAGGTGGAGAAAAAAACTCAAACATTATACAAAAAAAAATTAAATTTCCAAAAATTTTATCCAAATAAGAATTTTTTCAGAAATATGCTATGTTTATTCTTAAATCATTTTTATTGCTATTATTACAGAAATAGAAATTCATCTGAATTTTTAAACCAGTTCAGACCATATACGATAAAGCAACCTTCATTTGTCTTTCAAGGATTTCATTTAATATGACCTATAAATGTAAAAAAGGATACTGAAATTTTAATAAAAGCTTTGATTATTATAAACGCACTAATTTGGCAAATTCATATTTAAACACAAAATATAATTTTGTTAAAGATAATACAAATACATTAAAGCATAGTATTGAAAGCAATAACTTTTAAAATTAAAAATTTATGATTAAAAAAATCCTATTTTTATGAGTACTAAATCTACATTTCTTATTTTAATTATCTATGTGTAAGCTTCTTGTAATTAAAATAATTCATTAGTTTTAATTATTTCTTAGTAAAACGATTAGATTTAGCATGCTAGTTATATGAAAATATTAAGTAAAAAAATATGACAAAAATTAAGTTCAACTAATTTTTTATTAGTGTTTAAGAAAAATAATGAAGTCCATGGCTTTACTGATTTAAGTTGGAATAACATTTCCATTTCCTTTTAATTTCACTACAATTAACATTACACAATTTGCCTTTAATTCATTAAATTTGAATAATTCCAAAAATAATATCAACATCAGAATTCATTCTCCTCAAAAGTGATCTCAGTTTTTAGAAAACTCTTTATACAATATCATAAGAATTTAAAAATAATGGGCTTCAAACAGCAAGTTTAGTAAAAATACAAACTATCGAGCCCTCTTTTTATTCAATAAATGCTTTTAAAAGTCACTATTCTTTCTGCTTCCTTAATTTGAAATTGAAAAAGAGATAAACACAATTATCTCTCTCTCTCTATCTCTCCAGAAAGATCTTTCTACAAAAAAATGTAGCCTTTTATAGAAATCGTTAAATGTTCATTCAATCAAAAACTCCACAACTTTCTAAAAAATGAAAACATAAAATTGAAGTTCTCTGACAGATATATGAAGAAATTTATTATTACTTTATTTAACTGACACAATAATATAAATGCATAAAACTGCATAAAAAGGTAAATAATAAATAAATGGCAAATGTACAATGCATAAATGAAGTAATGATAAATTACTTCATTTATCTAATAGAGAAATTTCATTTTATGTTTTTGCTTTCATTGTATATTAAAATATTCCATCTTGTATAATATAGATATGCAGAAAAAATTATAGGCTTACAGCATATAAAGAATTAATAATAACATACATGTATATATACAAACACACACACACACACACATAAAGACCATTAATTTTCTTTTAAACAAAGTTTATTCTTAATTTTATTCTTATTTTTTTACTCACTACATTTATCAAGTATTAAAATAATTAACTAGCAGTTTAAAAATAATGTCTAAACCCAATATTCCCGTAATGGACATAATTCTGCAACAAATTTTTTTTTATTCAAATGCAATCCAACAAAAACTATTCTAACATTATAACTAATAAGCATAATCATTAAAAATTGAATTAAATTTACTTTTTGATCATTGTGCTTTATAAGCAGTTTTTCTTTAATATGGGCATACAACTGTTTATCCAATTCCAACAATATTTCAGAAATTTTTTTTGCAATTTTAGTGCATCGATTGGAATTAGGAGCACAAGTACGTAAAATCTGTTCCAAGAGAAAAGCAGCATATCCATAATTTTCATCTAAATAATAGAGAAAAACTTTTCTTAGTTATCTTGATTAACATTAATTGAAAAGTTAATAAAAAATGTATAAAATCAAATACTCCAAATTTAATAAATAAGAAATAGCATTTTATACAAACAATTGAAAAGAAGGAAAACTTTATTATTATTTTAAAATTGGAATTTATATTAATGTTATAGCATAAAACAGAACAAGCAACCAAACAAATAACAAAATCCCACCATTTATTCACAAAATAATAATAAAAATAAAACATACATGAATTATCAGAGATTTGGAGATTATAGTTTTAAGAAGCATATAGAATATTTTTTTTTCACTTCAGACAACATTTTTATTATTCTACTAGTCACTTTTAGTAACAAGCAGGTTTTCAGTTGTTATTGGCTAAATTTAACGTACTTAAACCATTTATATACTCATACGTTCAAGCCATGCTCTTTTTACTGTCTTAAGTGTCTAATTAAATAAATAAATTCCATAACCCTATAAAAGTGTTTGGATTTAATACAACACAGATATATTGTAGTTATAAATGAACAAAAATTGTAAAAGTAAATTACAGTTCATAGGATTGTGAAACTCTGGTAATATACATTTCAAAATATGGGGTAGAAAATGACACATATACAAAATAAATATTTAAAAAATGAAACATCTAATAAAAAATATTGTTTACTATTAATATTAGGTTGTGAGAATATACTTTGTAACACTGAAAAGAATTATCCAATTCCATTGGCCATTGCAGATTACTGACTATAAGAATTGGAGTTGTAGAAAATTATAAATATCAGAAAAAAATTCAAAATGTTTAGAGTTTATATTCTGCATTATAATCATCTACTTTTGACTTAATAATATTAGTGAAGATACATCTGCAGAAAATTAATGGTAAGATGGTCAGTTTACTTTTTATACTTCAGAGATCTAATTTATTAATGGATCTCAGATACTTTTTTAAAAAAATTTCAAACATTAATTAAATGTTCTTAAATATCACTCTCATAGCACCCTACTTACTTCCTACCAATAGTTTATTTGCTTCTTCAAAGAAAAAAATATCAACGGTGTTACCAATGTATCAAATATTTCAAATTAATTCTAGCAGCATATAATATAAAAAATAAATCACAATGAATGCAATAATGAAATCTTACCGTAAGCTTTCTGTTTATCTTTTAAAAAATGATGTTGAATTACAATTGCAAAATACACAAACTGAAATTGAAATTTCCTGCCATATATATCACATAATTTAAGGATGACTGCACAAAGCTTAATATTTTCTTCAGATTTTAAAGATTCTAGACACTTGGATTCAACAAATACCTATAAAAAATTATTAAATTTTAGCCATTATGAGAAATATTCCAGAAAGTATATCAAAGGCAAGAATTACAACTAAGGATACCTTATTAACAGCTGGAATAATATTTTTATCTTCACTGACATCAGAAGATTTTCTATACAGCTGAGTAAATTTATTCTGTACTTTTTCCAAATTCCTAAAATCAATAAACATAAAATAATTGTTAAATTAATTTTTTTTAAATTTATTGCTAACTTAATAGTAAATTTAATCACTTTCTAGCCATAGGAAATGAAAGTATGTTTTCATTTTCTCATATATATATGATTAAAATAAAATTAATAAAATTTAAAAATAAAATTCTTAAAAAAAACTATTATAATTTTTAATGTCTGATTTCCTTACTCAAAATAAAAGCATACAATTATTAGCAATGGAAGTATAACGTTGTATATTATTTTGCAACAAAACAAAACATATTTTTTAGGATCCATAATATAAAAGACAGCAACAAGATAAATTAATAATTAATATCAGTTATTAATGCATTGTGATTATAAATGAAATGAGCAAATAAACTCATTACTAAAAAGGCTCCAGAGGCTGCAGTTTAATATATGTGCAATTTTGCAGAAAATAAAAGAAATTGATTTCCAATTGTTGTCTATATATTATGGAATTATTAATGATGCTGTAATTGATTAATTTCTTTTTGTTTAATTGGATTGTACTTTTATTTTATGAACCTTTTCAATTAGCCAGTTTGATGTATAAATTAAAAAATACTAAACATACTTTTTGGTTTTTGATTTCTCTTTTGCTGCACTACAGAAAGGCCAAATCTGTTGGCGTAGATTATCAGATAAAACAATATGATGACTACCCATCTTTGGTAACAAATCTTCAATGACATCCATTTCACTTGCTAACAGACCAGCCAAATATTTCTCATTTATATCAGTTTTTGCTTTCTTCTTTGATTTTGTCTAGGCAGAAAAAAAATAATAAAATAAGATATTATGTTTCTTAATATAAAGCATGGCATTAATTTTAAATTTGGATTTCAAAACACTTATGTCCTTACAACACCAAAAGAAAATCTTGCATCATTTTAAATATAGTTTACTGAAAAACATTTTATTCTCAAATTTCATTTTACTTTTGAATTTACTAACTTTTAACTTTTATTTTGCATTTATCACTTATAAGTTGATATGTTACAAGACAAGAATTCATATTAACTAAATAATTAATTTTTCACACAAATTTATTATACTTTGAATCATATTCAAAATTAAAAATAAAAGAATACCATTAAATTTCAATACTGCAGTATTCTATATAAATAAACAAAATCTTAAATAACTAAATTTCAAATATCCACAGATAATTTTCTTTTATTCTCTTAAATACTAACAAGGCATATTTTTATATCAACATTTACTCCCAAAAAATGCTTTTTGCAGCAACTTCAAGCAAACAATGTATAAGAGTGCTGGTTTAAAAAATGTATTTAAAAAACTAGACACACTTCGAAAGAAGAAAAGTTTCTCTGATTTCTTTCAATCGTCATTTTTCAGCCATTCTTTTGCTGATAATTAGAGTTAAGATGAGATCAGATTGTAAATGAATTTCTAAAACTACTATCAAATTGAATATATTTTTTATTATTATGATCTATAAACCAAGCAAACAAATTATAATGAATATTAGTTTAGATTGGTCGGATTTAGTGAATTTCTATTTTAAACCTAAAAAAATATTCTGAATAATTTATCTTACTAAACAAAACTATGTTAGACTATTTATTTATTTATTTGCATGCATTTGCTTTACAGAGAAATTCAGTTGCTGTCTTCATTAATTCAGTGATCTTACAATAAATTAATGATGACAACAAGTAAAAATATTCATTAAATAAAAAGGCAAGAAAAACATAAAATGTGGCTAACTTCAGATAATTCTTCTTGTATATCCCCTTCAACAACATTCTGAAGATCTTGAGAGAAAGCAGAAAGGTCAGACTGGACCTTAGCATCGCTTTTAGGTCCATTTTTTTGTAATGCATTGGCAATTACAGATGAAACATAAATTTTCATTTCAGCAAATTTCCTTCCCTTTTCATCAGGGCGGATGTTATCCTAAATATATTTAAAAATGAAATAAACTTTCAATACTTAGATATATATCAAAATAGGTAATATTAATTCAAACACAACGTAAAAACAACTAATGGTATTGTGTTGCATGCAAATACACTCAAATAATCTAAATGGATTTCTAACGTTGGTCATCTATTATGAGAAAAAAATTAATTTATATTTCAAATAAAAAACAGATATTTATATTAAACATGAAATTAATTAATCCTTTTAATTCTGGAATCTGAGAGTAGCCCATGCATCAAATAACCATATTTTTGAACCAATACACTAAAAATAAATCTACAATAGACAATTTGATGTATATTATTTGGAATTCCTAAGCATCAAATTTTCTTTTATAGCTGAAATTAATCAGCATGATGATGATTCCAAAGTAGCATACATTATCTAATTAAGTAGTAAAAAAAATCTACACAATTTAGGACATTTTGTTCCCTTAATTATCGGAAGTTTAAAAAAAATTATAATTTTTTTGCAACATTTCAAAAATTAATTTTGTCAAAAAAAATGTGTTTCAAAAGGAGAAAGTAATGTAAAAATAATTGTTTTGAGAAGTCAATAGAATATTCACAATTTAAAAAAAATTGAGGAAAACAAAATGGGGGTGCAATAGGATTCATAAACGTTTTCAAGAAACAGTTATATATTATACTTTAATATTTTGTACAAGATACAAAAGATATATGCATACGGTTTTTGTATTTGATATTTTTTTTTCAAATATTTTCTAGTGTACAGTTATATTTAAAGACAAAATGATAAAACACACACACACATCCAAAATTAGAGAGTAATTCTGACAAAATATTTTATATTAGAAAACTTAGTTGTATGAAAGATAATAAAAAAATACCAGTTAAAAAAAACTGGATAAGATTTTTAAAAAAAAATAGATATAGAGGTTTAATAGATACCAAAGATATAGCTACTTTTAATTTCAAATCAACCTAGTTAGTGATACTTTAAAGCTGGCTAATCAAAATCCTTCAAATTACATTAGTTTAGCTTCAAGATATTACATTATCACACTAATTACTAATACTCACAGGATTAAAAAAATTTTAAAAGGCAAAAGTAAAAAATTTCAGCTATAAAGAAACACCCCAAAATTCCCTTTTCAATAATTATTTTTATTAATAAATATATGTATTGTAATTTTATCCATTAATATTTGGTTTTTGACTCCACAGACCTATATCCTCAATTAAATCAATATTTAATGTTATGAATACAGACCATACAAAAGTAAGCATTTCAAAGCAAGTATAATACCTCATATTAATGAATAAATGGACAAGATAAAAATAATTATCTTACCAATACAGCTGGGCTATTTGTATAGCTTGAAAAATATTTATTTACAAAATCATCGCCCAAAATCTGAAATAGTATTTGCCGATTTACTGGATCCATTAACTTTTTTTCTACATTTTGCTTGAGAATCTGGCTTATCTTTGCTTCAACCTAAAATGATTTTTAAAAAATCAATCTTTTTATTAAATGTTCATCTTAAAATAAAAAGATATTCTGAATATACTTTGATTAATAATTAAAATTACAATGATAGTAAATTATATACAAATTGAAAGCAAAAATAGGAAGTTTATATATTTATTTGTCAAATTATTGTCAAAGGAAACTTGAGATTGTAGACATAGCTAAGCTGCAACTTATATTGTGTTAGCATGCCTTCCAATACCCATTAAGATTGAGTTTTTTAATAAATTTTTTAACTATATAACTAATTACAGCCAACAAAATTAATTAATTTTAAATACATTAAATTTCTTTAATTGATGTAGATGGGCTTTAAGAATAAAAACTAATTTTTAATTAATTTTCATCAAAAATAGAATCTAAAAAATGTATCTCAATTATTTATTTATATATTTCTTAGTGTTCCTTACTTTTATTTAGAAAGATTTACTCAGCTATTAACAATAAAAATCATGGAACTTAAATAAATTGATAAATAAAAACCCAAGTAAAGATATTATAAAAAGAATAAAAAGAAATCTAATACTCCAGTTTTGTTTTTGTTTTTTTTTTAATTTAAATACAAATTTTAAATCCAGAAAAGAAGAACTTTTAAAAACTCCACTTTTATGACATCAATTTTTTTTATTGTATCCAAATTTTTATGTAATTTAATTATTTACTAAAAATACACAATTAAGGACAGAACACAAAACATTATATACTTTTATCATAATATTAAAAATCAAACATTTGTAAATTAAAACAATTAACTAATTAATTCAAAAGGAAAAACAGAAAAAATAGGAAAAATGTATACTAAATATGCAATTTTTCCATAAACGTGAGTTTCTAAAATCTATAACAAAACACTAAGTATGAAAATGTTTCATCATTAAATAAGACTCCGTTAAAAATTTTCAGCATTAAATTTCCATATATCAGTATGTTTTTATCTGCTTATATATATATATATATATATATATTGTGGTAAAATCTTGCATCCAATTTCATTTCAACATTTGTTTCACACTTAAACAGTAATGCCTAAATGTAAAAGAGAAATTCAGCTCATTGAAAGGTATAAAAAGAAGTGGAAAATTAAAAATGTGAGAGGAAGGAAATTTCAAAAATAGTTTAGAGTGTGTTTAGCGGAGAGCGCTAGGCCCGAACTCCGTACCTTTAGGTTGGTAGTCCAGTACCAAATCCGTTGGGCCAAAAGTGCACTTCAGTCCGAGGGATGTTGGCTGGTATATATAGATGGTATTCACCACAATAGTATCAACAATTTCGAAAAATTATGATTCCATTTTTTTAAATGTCATCAATGACTTTTCAAAAAAAGTTGAAGAAGATTGGAAATTATTTCATAAAATTTTACAAGATCAATAAAGCAATATAAAACAAGTGACAGCATGTGACCACATCTTCATTAAATGTAACGCAATTAAATATGTTCTAAATGCAGGGAAAATAAAAAATTTCAAAATATACTTTTGGAACACCAAAAATATTTTCATTGTCTTTCTTAGGGGTACTTTCAAATCTGATACAATGAGATTTAACTAACTTTAGCAGCAGACATGCTAATTAAATTTATTTTTTTTAATAACATCCTAAATCAATATTTATGATTTATGGTAAATGCAATCAGATTAACAAAAAATTTCCAATTAAACAAAAAAATCAATTACCTTCCTCCATGAGCTGAAGGTTACAGACTGGTCCACATAACTATTGAGCCAATCTCTTTTATCATCAGCATCATCATTCATGGCTTTCAGAAGTCAAAATTCTTATTCAAAAGCAATCAGTAAATTTTCAAATAGTAAAAAATATACTCAGCTATACCCATAAATATATATTAAAGTAGATAAATGCTGGAAATTATTCCATAATAATATGGAATATTCAAAGTCCAAATTGGCAGTGATGCTGAATTATTTACAAATTGTTCATTATTTTTGAAAAATACTAAGACGTTCCTAGTTGAGCTGCTGGTGGTGATTCTCCATAGCAATGTTTTGCTTTAGGATCTGTGTATGAATTTTCATGTTGAACACTCTGTAACATAAGATACATTTAAAAATTATTTTCTGTAAATTTATAAATTAAAGTAAGGAAAATATATCACAGTTAATAAAATAAAATGCATGAAAAGGAAGTACTAATTAAAGATAGCTGTAAAATATTTGTTTTCAAAACCTCAAAATGATATACAATCATTTTATAAGACACACTAATTCTAAAATAGTAAATGAATTAAGAAACTTTAGAATGCTTTTATATATTTTAAACAGAAGTATTCAAGAGTAATAATATATATATATATATATATATATATATATATATATAAATGTAATAAAAATTGTACTTAAAGAAAAAAATACATAAAACTTCTACAGTACTTTTAGCATATAAAGCAATTAACTTCTAAAATATTATCTTAGTTACCAATTGAAAACGCTATCTTCCTTTTAATACTTATTTTCATTATAAGTTAGTATAAAAAGGGAGAGGACTGTAGCATCAGTGTTATTTTCTCTTTTTCTAATAGAAATTATAATTGCTGGGAGACATTCTTACAATACATGCATACAAATACTACAGAATTTGAAAAAAATTTCATGCAATTTCTTCTTTAGTCTTCCATCATGTAGATGCATCATACGATCTGAATTTAAAATGAAATGTGGTTTTCTCTTATTTATCTTTTTCAAATTTATAAGAGTAACAAAAAAATTTGAGATGTGTGCTTGAAATTTGATTGAAAAATAACAATATGATCAAATCTATTAGCAAGTGAAACTACAAAAAACTGACTAAAATCTAATTAACATATTTCTCTCTCATTTATTACCCATAAATTAGAAAATGCATGGAAAGTGATACAGTAAAAAAATTATTATCTAGAAAAATGCAATCTTTTTGTCAATACAGTTGTCAGTATTACTTAAAATTAATAATAATCAAGAAAAAGGTTTTCAGAATTGCCATGAATTTTAACAAATCATCAGATAATGGAGATTCATAACTCTACAATAATTTTAAATAGTATCAGTTTTTAATATTTGTTTTAAAGCTATCATAAAAAAATTCATCAACAATATTTTATCCAAATATACCTGAGAAGATGTTCTGCATTTAGTAAGACAAAGTTCAAAATGATCAGTGATAGATGCAAACAAAATGTTAAAAGTTTCTGATGCTTTGCCAAGTATTTTCATTAGAAGAGCTCTCTGAAACAAATAATATATTATTTAAAATTTTCAAAAGTATTTTTTTTTTTTCTAAATAAAATAGACGGTAAAAAATTAATGAAAAATCTTCACTTTAAAAACTTGCAACATTTTTTTTTTATTCAATCACTTTTTTTATTTCTGGTACAATTATTCTAAAACATCCAGAAAATGAATGCATAAACTTTTTATTGCTTTAAAAACTAATTAAAATTTAATTTGTCAAATGAATATTTTTGTATGTCATCTAATTTTTTAAAATTATTTTTATGCTTTTAGTCACACTATCATTTAAATTACATTCCTTTGATTTAACAAATCTTTCATTATACTAAACTATACAATAAAAATTCAGTTTCATTTTAGGGAACAAGATAGCAATTTGGCTAGATACTTAGATCGTCTACACTAGAAACATTTGAGAAAGGAAAGGTTGGAGCTTTTTAAGTAAATGAAAAATTAAAAAATATTCTAAAAGTTAGATTACAATTTCTATATTTTATTCCTGAAATGTTGAAAAAAAAAGGTTTCAAATGTATTATTTAAAAAATAATGATTACTTTTTCTGGTTGTAAACAACAAGAGATGCAATATTCATATATACTGCAACATCCATTATCATGGCAAGATTCGCAGCTGTAACGACTAGTAGAAGAAGAATCTACATTGCAACATCCATTAGATAATACATCTTGTCTAGGACAAACAAAACCTGCAAATATACAAACTAATTATTTGATATTGCAAATATGCAGAAATAAATTTATTTGGAAAGTTTAAATGCATAAATGAAATAAATTTCTAAAAAATGAAATGACGGAAATTAAAATACTTCTGAATGTCAGTAATTATGAAGAGTAAATACAATTGAATTTTCCAGTGCAATGGAATGTAGGGAAAATCTATAATTGCATGGATACCAAACAAAATGATCTGAGACACAAACAAAAGATTGTGCAAATAGTCACTATGACAACAATTAAGTTATAGAAAAATAAAAATACAAACTAATAAATGGAAAAGACATAAAGTACTTTTACAGCAACAATAGAAAATATTGTAGATAACAGGTACTGTAGGTTTAGAAAATATTGTAACTAACAAAAGTACTTTTACAACAACAATAGAAAATATTGTAGATAACAGGTACTGAAGGTTTAGAAAATATTGTAACTAACAATCTTCCCCCCCCCTTAGTTTTACAAATAAAGAAAAGCTCCCATTAAAGTATTCTTTATCCGAATTTCTATTTAGTAAATATCTAAATTAATTGCATTAAAATTATTTTGAATAAGATATAAAAGATATTAAAGGAAATTTTATCTAACAAAATAGAACTTAAATATCATACCATGCATTTTACAGTTTTGAGAACAATAATTACTTTTCAAATCAAATTGCCAATAACTTTTTTAAAATTTTATATGATACCTGAAAACACAATGCAGTTGGTTAAATAGAAAATTTGAGGTACTAGTAACTAGTTATTTTATGTTCAATTATATATCTTAAACCTTTGCATATATATTTAAAATAATTGTTCAGAAGAATGTTTTAATGAATTGAAAATAATTTTAAATATAATAATTTATAAAAAATATTTTTTGTCACTATCAAATGTAATTTAAAATGAAATTCTAAAAAATGCTTTAGTAGAATTTAAATTGATAATGTCATTATCTTTTTCATTCATGTATGAAATCGAGTATCCAGCTGATCAAAAATAGTTATGCAGTCAAGTTATCTTTAAAGATTATTTCTTTATTTACCTTAATATAAATAATGAGAAATATTTAATTTAAAGGATTAAAATAATTGCAAAGCAGTAAAAGAGTAAATTGAAATTTGAGTGTAACTAAAGTAAAAGTTACTTTAATTCATAAGTATAACTAATATACATTTAAATCCTGATTATTAAATTCTCCTTCTCATTATTAGTAGTATCATATAGAATCTTTAGACTCACTTTCCAAGCATCCTTACTAGGGTAAAAAGACAAAAATAAAAAATGTCAATTTCAAAATCAAATGAATGGTCAGTAGCTAGTGAAGAGTTTAATATAACTCTTAGTCAAAAACAAATGTTACCTAAAAACCTAGCCTTTTTTCTTTTTTATCTTCAAGATATTTTCCTTTTAAAAAGTAGAATATACACATATATTTTGTCGTCATGATGCCTCTCGAGATGGGTGTAAGAGCATCTATATCTTTGATTATTACAATAATTATTTACCCTACTGTGACATAAAAACTTATTAGAAAATATAAGCAAGTTATATGTATTTAAAATGCAGCAATGTTGTAAGAAAATTAAACATCAAAATTATAGAGTTAAAAAAGGACAAAAACATTCTAATACCTTTGTCATCAGCTATAAGAATCTTGCCTTGGACAGAATTCCGACAAGAAGTTATTTTAGAATTGCTATGATTCGTTTTGTCCCAGGATGTGTGCCATTTAAAAGACTGAGATGGTAAATTTAGAGGCTGCACCATATTATCATCAGACATCAGTTCTTCATTCTAATCATTTGGTGCAAAAAATACAGCAAATATTTTCAATTAATTAAACACATGCAGTTGCTTAATGCTACTATATATTTTTATGCTTGAAAAAATATTCATTAACACTTCTATATAAATTTATATTATAAGCAATTCTAAAGCATTCAGTTATATTTATTGAATAGTTAACATGATATTCCTTAATTTTATACAATATATCACTTTGTTATAAGCAACAAAGGTCATTGTATATGTCAATTAATCGCTTAAAAACTAAAAATTAATACAAATTCAAATAATAAGTATTTGATACGTACTTCCGGCAACCAATGGATCAAACAGTAACAAAATGATAATGTAAACAAAGCAGCTAGAACTATCTTTTTCCGAAGGAATCTAAAAATTCTGTTAGTAAACATTTTTAACGGTCTACAATTCACCTAAATGTTAAAAATTATACAAAGAATAAGTCGATGAAATTGTTAAATGAAATCACGGTTACGTTCTGGTAAATACAAATAATTTGTCTTCACATGTACCAAGTTTTTCTCCCGCATGCAGTTAGATTGCAACTCCAAAATCTACTATCTTAAAAGTTGTAATTCTTTGGTGAAATTCTTTCATGTGCACCCTTTTAAGCCATAATTTTATCAGATAAAAACAGTTCAAAACTTTGTTGACTTTTGATGGCTTGACTACGATAAAACAGCTGATTACTACTCATATCAATCGATATTGTAAAAAAGGACAGTAAAAATTGAATCAATCTTTGTTTGATTTTTCTACTGGTTAAAATGAAATGACCAATTAATTTTTGAAAATGTTTATTTAAAATTAACTATAATTATTTCCCATATAAAACAATTATAAAAATTTAGCATCAAAAGATCATCTTGGAACACTTCTAGCGGAAAATTAAAACGAACTGAAACAAATTGATGTATTTGTTTGCATTTTGCTCTGCGGAATTGTTGAAAAGCAGCTACTGAAGTGAAATTTATTAACTTTCATATTTCAGAAAATAATTCAAAGAGACAATGTCTATTGAAATTGAATCAGCTGAGTAAGAATCTTTTTTTTTCTACTTATAGTTTAGTACTTTTTTAAAGAGTCCTTTTATTATTGTCATTGAAAAATACTTACTGTAATTCAGGTTTATTAAAACAAATACTTCTCCTTGAAATCGTTCGTTTGTAAAATTGTAAGAATTATAAAATTTTATAGTTTCCATTACCTTAATCAAATTTAAATAGAATTTCAGTTTGTTAATTTATCGAAGATTCTATACAGTAAATGTATTAAATTGTTAGTAAATGTACCGACGTTGTATTGAATTGTTAATAACCATGTATTAAAGATAATTTCAAAAATAAAATCAGTACAACCGCTAATTTCAAAATATTCGCATTCATTTTATTATTTGAAAAATTTTCTTTTTTTAAAGAGTATAGTTAAATAGTTAATTTAGGATTAGTAAGGATATTAATGCTTTTTTCTAAAAATGTCTTTAGTGTTTGGGGGGATAGGAGAAGGCGTCTTGTACTGCTATTTTCCCCTCTTTTCTGTTTATTGTATTTTTTTCTTATTGTTAGGTTTCAGATCATTATCTTCCATTCAGTAGCAATTAAGTTATAAATGTTTTGCAATTGTGTCACTAGAAGGAAGCAAGAAGCGTTCTAAGCTTTATATACTTAGCCATGCCATAGATTTAGCCTATTCACTTAACAATAGCGTTTGTCTTCCAATAAGATTTAGATTTTACAGCAAATTAATCAACTGTCATGCATTGATGTCATCTGACAAACAGATCATCCAAAGAAATGAAAATGTCGTTGCTAACACTCTTTCTCATGTAGATACCTTTTCTGTGCCATTCATAGTAGACTTGCAAACTCTCAAGAAATAGATTTGGAGACATTGAGAAAGAATACAAATTTAATAAATCCTAAGTCACACAGCTGCAAGAAAATCTACTACGAAATTAATACAAATTGCAATTGTTTGTACATACCTACTGAATTTTGGCAGAAATATTTTTTATTGATTAATAATGCATCTCATCTTAGAATAAGATGTGCAATTAAACTGAAAACAAAACATTTTGTAAAGCCCAACACGAATGAAGATTGTCAACTATGGGCTAGAACATATATATTATACCAGCTGTGGAAAGTTCATCGGCATATGCAGTCAGCTCTTAGAAAATTTAAAGTGTCTCCACACATATTACAATATTTAAAAATCAGGATTGTGAAACTTCATTGGATTTGTGGTTTTTCACTTTTGTAGTATAAAGAAATTTTAGAAATTTACGACTGATAATAATTTTTTACTGCTGAGAGAAAAACAAATCAATTTTCTTTTACATCTTATCATGTAAAACTGCTATCTTATTGAGAAATATCGATCTATAGTTTTGATAATTCTTTCAGGACATTAATTATTTCATTCATAATTCTTGCATGATTTTCTTTTCTTCACTGTTTTACATTACATGTTTTGATTTCCTCCCTCCCCCCTTTTTTCAAAATCACATAATTTCTGCTAGCTATCTTCCATTATTATATATCATAGATTGAAGCAGTGTTATTTGAAGATCAGTAAACAGAATCAACAACTAAAAATTTGGTTTACTCCTGTTGCCAATGCTTTTGCTGCATATTATAACTATGAGCATCATTAGACAAATGACTTATTTACTTCGCTTTAAAAAATATTCCTTTCCAAAATCAAAATCATTTCTAAAAGCCTTGCTTTGCGTTCTTTCAGTCTCTCAAATTAAGCAATCTTTATTTTCTCTAAATCTTCAGATATATGAAGCCAAAATCTACCTCAACTTGCAAGAAAATAAGTCTTTATTTATAACAATATTATCATTTTTTCTTATTTTGTTCCCTATAACAATATCAAATTTTTTTCGCTATAAACTATTATTAGGCCATATCTTGTAATATCAAGAAAAGAGTTTTGATATTAAAATTGTAAAAGATTTTCCATTGGTAGAGTAAAATAAAACTTTTGTACGAATTAACAGAAATTCCTTTCCAACAGCCACATTCCTTAAAAATAGTACTTGATGAACAACTTGACACAAGGTTTCAAAAAATTTAGATGCAGCATGAAATTAAGCATTACTATAGTTTTAGTTATAATTTATTAAAGTTTTCCAGTTACTTAATCTGTCAGCATATCCATGGGGCCTTTTGACCCCATACATTCTCCTTTATTTTTTTATTATTTGACCCCATACATTCTCCTTTATTTTTTTATTATTTGACCCCATACATTCTCCTTTATTATTATTTCATTTCTCCTTTCCCATACATTCTCCTTTATTTGACCCCATGCATTCTCCTTTGAAGCTACCTGACAAAAAGTTATAAATGTTTTCACCTATTATTTCCTATATCTTCATGGGGAAACTAAAAGAAGATTAGAACTACAGAAATCAATGAAACAATGCATCTTATTTTTTAGAAGAGGGTAGGATAAACATGACTTCTGCATGCTATAGCATTTCTGATCCTTTTAATGTTATGGCTTTGATAGGATACAAACATAAGCTACAGTAATTCAGAGATCTCACAAGTTTTTTTTTACTGACGGAGAAATTGAAAATTGCTTAGGTTTGTCAAATATTAATGTTTGTCAAATAATATTTTTGGTGTTTTTTTTTATCTTTATCATATTTCTAATTAAATTTTTAAAATCTATGGCTGCATCAAATCACCATGGGGTACTTTTCCGTTAGTCAAATGCAAGCTAAAAATCGCCAAAGGAATTTAACAAAATTCTACAGTATTTGGAGATTTTTCACTTTAAAGTCACAGTAAAAAAACTTGGTGAAGTTCTACATTATTTGCCAATTTTTCGCATGTACCCAGTTAACAGAAAAGTACCGACCATAGAAACCAAAAAAATAATATTAGCTTTCTTTTCGTTTGGAAGATTCAATGTAAATGAAATATTGGAAATAAATGTAATTAAGGCATTGTTAGTAATAATAATTATTATTTTATTGGTCAGAAAGTGTTATTTTATATGACTGTCATACAAAATACTTCAATTATTATAATAATTGTATTATATCTATGCAATTATTGCCATTTAATAATTATTATAATAATTGTTTTCATTTGGTTTTCAGATGCATCTTTTCTCCTAATTGCCCTATATTTACAGAAAATGTTTTAATAAAAATTTTGTATTCTTTTAGTGTCATCCGTCTTATTCAGCAATACTTGAAAGAAAATAACCTATTCAGGACATTACAAACTTTACAGGTATATTTTTAATTAAATGGAAATTAATTATACCCATGAACAATAGTAAAATGCAATCTGTGCATTTATTTACTTATTTATTTTTAGGATGAGACTTCTATATCCCTAAACACTGTAGATAGTGTGGACAGTTTCATTCAGGATATTAATAATGGCCATTGGGACACTGTACTGAAAGTTGTCCAGTCATTGAAACTACCTGACAAAAAGCTCATTGATCTGTACGAACAGGTATGTTTTCTTAAAAAGATGTGTTTTTATTTGTTTGAGTAGAAAATATTTATTTTGATTAAATATAGCATATATTTTTTAACCTTTATATATATATATATATATATATATATATATATATATATATATACATACACACACACACACAATTCATGCCTGGTATTATTTTTATAGGTTGTTTTAGAACTTATTGAACTTCGAGAACTTGGTGCTGCTCGTTCTCTCCTGCGCCAAACTGACCCTATGATCAAATTAAAACAAGAAGCACCTGAAAGACATACTCATCTTGAAAATCTTTTGTTGCGCTCTTATTTTGATCCAAGAGAAGTAAGTTCTATATTTATCTTTGTAATTGAATATTGTATTGTTTGGTCTCTTAAATGTGACAATGTGAAAGATTGAAAACGGAATTCTCTTGCATAAAAATATTGTGTCAGTATTATTTAATTGATTTAACTGCTGACTTTGCTATGTTAGTTAATCTAAAATATTAATTTTCCTTGCTGTTCCACTCTTAATGCAGAATGCTTGATTTTAATTCAATTTCATGTGACCAAAAATATGAATTTAATAAAAAAATTAAATTTATGAAAAGTTTAGTCATTTTTTATCATGCCTGCTTTGAAAAATAAAGCATTTTACTTTAAATTATTTTTAGTAAATTTTTGAATTCCAGGAAATATATTATTTTTAATTTAGATGAAAAATTTGATGCTTTGAAAAACTAAATGAAACAATCTGAAAAGGAAACTGCATTTCCAAAAACAGCACCAAGAGAAAAAAAATTAAAAACTATCAGGGTTTTTTTTTTTTTTTTCCCCTGATGAATAAAAGTGAGGAATGTTTTCTGTAATCCAGAAAATCATAAATACATAAAATATTATTTCAATAAAATCTGTAACACTTTTTTAAAAAAAATTTGCATACTTTTAAATAGAAAAAAAGGCATGTGGTTTATAAAATGTTGTTAGAAAGCTATTAATAAAGCAAATGCAAGCATTATCACTATTTGTCCAATGTCCTATATCTATATGTTATGTGCTAAGTCTTTTTTAAAAAGTTTCTTGCATATATATATTTTATAACTTCATATAATTCATATTTCTAAATTATACTTATTCAATTTAAATTCAATTAAATCATTTAATTTTTAAAAAATCAAGTTAAGTAAGTGAGAAAAAAACCCGAAATGAGATAACTGGAAATATTGTATCTTCCGGTTTTCTCTTAACTTATTTTTATTATTTATCTTTTTTAATGCTGCTGTTTTTTAATCAATTCAACCTAATGAGTTCATTAACTAGCATTTTTTTTTATCCTCAGCTATTCAGGCTTCCTGTACATAAAACCTGCTGAAATTCTTTTTAAAAAAATGTTTAAAAATTAAATTAGTATCATTGAAGAAGAAAAAAAAATTTTCATTTTAAGATGAAGTAAAAATTATTTTTATGCTTTAATATTTTTGAAAGCTATTGTTGGGAAATGTCAAACTTTTGCTTTATTTTAAATTATTATTTGAAACAAAAAATTGCTCTATAAATTGCACATTTCCACACCATATATGAATATAAATAGGATAATTTGGTTACCAGATTTGGTAATCCCATTTCAAAAGTTCTGACTTATCAAGTATCAACACATACATGCACATTTTTTTACACATCTTTCCTGCTGGTAGAAATATCTGTTTTTAGGATAAAACATCCATGATATACTTGGGGTTACATGTGAAAAAAAAAATTTAGTTTTGACTTCAAATTAGCTAAAGTAAATTAGAATTATAGATTAAATTTCTCTATTATATTGATATAAAAAAATCAAGAGATTGTAGGAAAATTTTAAATTATATGCTGATGATTTCAAGTTAAAAATTTTAGATTTAGCTCATTTTACTGTATTATTTAAACTGATGTGGAATTCATTTGTAAAATTATTATCATATTTTATGTATCATAATCATTCTTGTTGGAGGAGTAACTCATTGAAAACATATTTATAGATGAAGTGAAATACTGATAATTTATACAGATTTTATTTATTTATTTTTGGAGTTTTTGGAATTAAATTTTTATTCCTATTTTTTTAATATTTTAATTAACTTATTATTTTTTACATAATAATTTTACAAGTATTTTTTCTTGGTTTTATGTTTAGCTCAATTAATGACATTTGGCTTTTTTTTTTTAAAGTCTTCTAAGCCTTTTGTTCTGTTGTACATTTTCCTTAAGAATGTTGCAGAATTCTAATGCTTACATAACATAAAATGTTTGTGGGTGTGGTTTTTTTAAAAAGTATATTTACATTCTATGTCATTGTAAATAAATGTTTGCTTTCAGGCATATCCTGAAGGAAGTAGCAAAGAACGCAGAAGAGCAGCTATTGCTCAGTCATTAGCAGGTGAAGTGAGTGTAGTACCGCCCTCACGTCTGCTTGCTTTGCTTGGTCAAGCTTTGAAATGGCAACAGCATCAAGGTCTTTTACCTCCAGGTAAACAGATTCTACATTTTGTGAATAAATTCTGTTGAACATTAACATTTTTTTTTATTTATGTTAAATTGGCATAGAAAAGTATCAGTAATGATTTCTATTGAAATATTATTTTAAAAAATGTTCCTGAATTGACAGCAATAGGACCTTCTTTATTTTGAAAAAATAACCCCCCCATCTTTATATAATTGAATATATGCTTCTTGAACTTACCTGTTTATATATTTCAATTTAATGACAAGATTTTTAAAAAATAATTTTTTTTTTAATTACTATACACATTATCACATAACTATCTCTGGATATGATAGAATATAGCTTAAATTTCTCCCTATTTACAAGATTATCAATAGAGTTTTAAAAATTACTCTGAATAAGATGAAACTTTATAAGATTTTACTAATTCCCATTGAAACTTTTATTCTAATCTTTTTAATTTTCTTCATCTGCATATTATCTTCATTCTCTTTCTTTTAGTAAATGCTCTTTTATTTCATCATTATCAAATCAAAGTTTCTCATGATCATAACTGTTTACATCTATGTTGCTCTGTATCTCTTCTTTCCTAACTTTTTACATGTTTTCTTTTAGTTTCAGATTAAATTATGAATTTAAATTTATATCTTTAGAAATACCATTATTTTGATAATATTGATTTTAAAAAAATTTTATTTTGCTAAATTAAAAAAAAAACCAGAAAAAAACAATTTCAAGCTCCTAAATTCTGTTAGTTCTTTAATCGGAAGTCTTTTCATATTAAAATAAATTCTGATATTTTGATACTGTTTTATTTTATGAAGAAATATCAGATGCAGGATTTGTTCTGAAAAATTCTCTTTACCTCTCTTTTAAGTTTTAAAATAATTAGGATTTTTTTTATTTGCTTTGCATAAAATATTTCATGTTGGAGACTGCATGCATAATATATTTTTGTACTAAACTTTAGTCCTTTAAATCGCAAACATCCTTTTTTATTATTATATAATAAAACTAAATTATTTATAGAAAATTAACTGTATTAAAGTTACAAAGGGGGGAGGGTTTTCTTAATTGTGGAAGATTTAAATTAAAATAATTAATTATTCTGTTCTAAATATTGTTAATGCATTCTCTATGATCTTTAGTCTCATTTATTTAAATCATATTTTTTAATGCTTAATTTTTTAATTTTTTTATTTTTGTATCTTGAATCAAAATTATTGTTGATACTTTATTTGCATTATGCTAAAAAATATTTATAAAATATTCCATAGGTACAACTATCGATTTGTTCCGTGGTAAAGCAGCCATTAAGGAACAGGAGGAAGAAAAATATCCTACTCAACTTTCAAAACAGATCAAATTTGGGCAAAAAGCTCATGTTGAAAGTGCAAGATTCTCTCCTGATGGTCAATATTTGGTTACTGGATCTGTAGATGGTTTCATAGAAGTATGGAATTTCACTACAGGAAAAATTAGGAAAGATTTAAAGTACCAGGCCAATGTAATTACTTTTCTCTCTCTATCTTGAAAGATTACAGATATGTTAAAGATTAATTTTTTGTGAATTAGATCAATTAATTTTATACTATTAGATTTCAAAATCTATTGCCATTGCTAAGACATCTCAAAATGTGCATAGAATGTAATAGAAGATTTATTATGCTGCTCCTTTGGGTTTCAATTATGCCATATGAAATGATTAAATAAATGTTTATGTGGAAGGATAAGCTTATTTTGTATTCAAGGAGCAAGGTTCACTGAGTCATTTGAAATAAAACTCCGTAGAGTGATTGACTGGCATTAGTTAATTAAATTGACTAAATCAGCTTTAAATGTTATTTAAAATGTTTCATCCAACTTTTTCTCTTAATTAATCCTGCATTAACCTTCAAAATTTCACTAGAATTTAAAGGTTTCATAAAATAATGGAAATTACAAAATTGCCTTCAGTATAAGTAAGGATTGCATAAATGTAATATATATTAAGTAACGTTTACAATAAAAACTTGGCCTCTTATTGGACCATCCAATACGAAGCAATGGTTAGGGGTTAAAACAATATAATAAATAAAGAAAGAATTTATTAATTTTAGAAATAATTTTAATTAAATACCATAAATAACAATTTTTTTTTACTCTAGGATCAAAGCTAGAACCCCAATATTTGTAAATAAAATAACACTTGGGAATGAAACCTTTAGCATGCAATGTTTCCTTAATGCTTTTGTTAATTTACCATATTGTGCACTTCTTAGCTATTTAGTAATACTTTTATCACTACATAAAATCATGACAGTTTCAATAGTTCTTCAAAGGTATCTTGAAAATCAACACACTCAGAATTATACTCTGATAATGGGCCATCAATTAGTTTTTAACATTTTAGAGATACTTCGTATAGCTAAAATGATGTAAATAATTATATTTTATAGTATTTGAGTCAATAAAAGTACTGTAAAGAAAAAAATTATGAAATTTAAATCTTTATCTAATTTTTTACACTTATTTAGAAAAAATTTCTTGACTCATTGTAACTTTAATTTTTATTTTAAAATAAAGTTCCATTATTTTCTGATTAAGTTATTGATTATGTCTTGATATATTGGTTATTGATTGGTTTTGGTAAACTTGAAGTATCTATTGTAAAAGTAACATTACTTTAAAACAAAACATCCAAATGCAAAGTATACTGAATCCTTTATTCAAGTTTAATATTTATATTTCTGCCCCTTACTTCCTAATGTCAAATGAATTTTCGACTCTAACAAATATTTTTTTAAAAAATTATGTCTAACTTTATACATCACGACCAATGACATACAGAGTTGTTTACAAGCAGTTATATCATTTCAAAGGCCTGTAAACATATATTTAAAGAAGTTAATTTAAGCGATTGTTTTATCCTTTTTTCAGAATCTCATTAGAGGTCTTCTAGAATATAATTGAGGAATTAATAGAATTATAAATGAATTTCTTTATCCCACCCATCCCCTTCCTCTATATAGTATAATCTTTTTTAATGTAATTTTATTTCTTACCATAATATTTCAAATATTTCTTTAATCTTTCAAAATACCTCAGGGTTTGAAGTTCTGTAATTTACTTTTAACCTTATTACATTCAATTTTTAATTATTTCCTTTATTAGGATAACTTTATGATGATGGATGATGCTGTTTTATGTTTGTGCTTCAGTAGAGATTCTGAAATGTTGGCTTCGGGAAGTCAGGATGGAAAAATTAAGGTAATATTGCTCTGACAAAATTTGTAATTAAATAAATTAGATCCTGAGATATTGAACAAAAAATATTTAAATTAGTCTTTACAACTTGCAAATCTTTGTTATTTGGTGTTAATATTTCATTGAAACATATTAATATTTATTAAAAACATGTATAAAACATCATTGAATTATAATTTGTTTATACTATGTGATTCATCTATAGTAGGTAGTATTCCAAGTACATGATAATTTAGTAAAAAGTTCATTTTTATATTGTGTTAAAACTATTACTTGGTGTCTTTCTTGATATTGCTTTTTCTTTTAAAAACCTTTCTTCTAAAGTATAAGTGTTGTTTTTATTATTAATTAATCATCCTTGTAAACAAGGTGATTTGTTAGGATTATAGTTTTTATATAATTACATTCAATTTCTTTATTCATTTTGTGATAATCATGGTTTCCTCAAAAGTGTGAGTTCAATTTAGATATTTGAGCTGTATGATTTTTGCTACTTTACATCTGTTCTGTTTGTTATTTATATAATCTTTCCTACTGAAATAAAATTATATTTTGGTCAATTCCAGCTTTGTCTTACACAGAGGGTTAACTTTGCTTTATATTTCCACAAAAAAAATGAGCTGTAGATTTTAAGGTTAAATTATTGCTCTACATTTTGTAATTATTAAACCAATCTAATTGCATGTTGGCTTGATGATTGATTTAAAAAATATTTTAAATCAAAAATCATAATTACTTAACTTGATATACTTTAAATATCAGAGTTTTTTTGTTTTTTTTAAGGTTAAACAAACATAAGAATGATTAAATTAGAAGTAAAATTTCATTTGATGTTGTCAACAAATTATGAAAAAAAACAAGCAATCTTAATTTACAGTAATGGGGAAAAAATATGCAATTTAACATTTGTAGAATCAATAAAAACAAGTTTAATTTTATCTCTACAATGGAAAGTATAAATACAAATGTTTTTTAAAAGTATTTTTTAAGAATATTCAAAATTTAAGTAGAAATTTCATAGCAAATAAATTATATATATAT
>JAOUZG010044841.1:1511846-1553820 GCA_026289955.1 Argiope argentata
TAATTTCAGATAACAATTAAGTTAAGATTAATCATTATCTTGGGGGAAAGGTGTGATGTTTGGCTGCCATTGGCGATGTCTGCGGAAACGATTGGCGAGGTTTGCCACCCCTTTTGGGGTTGTTGTTGTTTTTGTAAGGAGAGGGAGAGAAGAGCTTGTGTAGCGGACGGAGAAGGGTGTCTTCTGCTTTTGCTTAGATTTAGAATAGATATTTGAAGAAAAGTCTGAGTGCTGTATTTTATTTGAGTATGTGCCTTTTCTAAAGAAGTATAGAAAGCTCGAGTCATTACATATATATTATGTCTCACTACAATTACATAGATATATGATTTTTAAAAAATTAAGTGAGTTTTCTTACAGCAATAAATATCTCCTTGAAAGAAAATTATTTCAGTTTTTCAAAACTATTAAAAATTGCTGTGGTTATATGTTCTTTGCTCAATTTAGGTATGGAAAATTCAAACTGGACAGTGTTTGCGACGATTTGAAAAGGCCCATGCTAAAGGTGTGACTTGTGTCCAGTTCTCAAGAGACAGCAGTCAGCTCTTGAGTGCTTCTTTCGATCAAACTATCAGGTAAAAAAGAAATCAAAATTATTTTTTGAAAGTTCATTAATTTAACCCCTTTGGTAGCTGCACATTTTCAATATTTCATTTCTTTTAAAAATATTTTCTGTTTGCAATTTTGCAACAATTTTTTTTAATAGATAATGGTATGTAAAGTAAGATATTTTCCTTTATGTAAGGTTTTTTTACTCAAACAATTCAATATTATTGACAAATTATTAACAATAATTGATGATAACATGTTCGCTTTTACAACAGAAAGAGGGGTGCAGTAGCTTCTGAGGGTATGGACCCCTAAGTACCCAAGGGTAAAAGTCTGACTTCTAGCTCATATGAGAATGACATACACGCACTTGCTTTCACAGCCCCTTTTTACGGGGGGGGGGCATATTCAACACCTTACAACAGAACAACTATGCCCTAACCAGGACTCAAACCCGGGATGTCCAAATCACAAGGAAGATGTGCTACCTCTGTGCCTAGACACCAGCCTTAACGATAATTAAACAATAAAAA
Source organism: Argiope argentata (assembly GCA_026289955.1). Taxonomy (NCBI): domain Eukaryota; kingdom Metazoa; phylum Arthropoda; class Arachnida; order Araneae; family Araneidae; genus Argiope; species Argiope argentata. Next base: position 1,512,929 of record JAOUZG010044841.1, read on the forward strand.
TGTTAGGCTTAAAAAAAATAGATTATATGTTGAAAAGTAATTAATTAATTTTTTTAAAAGGCCTTTAAATTGTGAATAATAGGGTTTTACTTGAATTCTTATTATCAAATTGTTTGCAGTTCTCAAATAAGACATATTTTTCTGTTAAATATGTCTTATTTGAGAACTAAGATAACTATTAATCATGCTAAATCATGTGCTGTATCATTTTTCTTAAATTAATTATTAAATCATCATCTATAAAAATTTAGAGATATTTCTTCTTTTTTCCAGCAAAACTTAAATGATGATAAATAGCTTATTAGTATTTTCCTCCATTATCATTTGAATTAATGAAAGAAATCATGTCACATCTTTACATTGATCCCCAGAGCATCAGGAAACATGTCTTAAATATGAACTTCTTGAATTATTGATTTCTGTAGTTCCAGCATGCATACTTGTTTTCCAATTTCACCTTATTAGAGCATAAAACCTCTGAACTAAAAGGTTTTTATAAGGTTTTTTGGTGTTATATCTACCTAATTATATAATCAAGGATTGAAATCAAATCAATTCATGAAGCATTAAGTTAAATTTGGGTTTTCATTCAAAATCTCAGTGAATTTCCTATTCTTAAAAATTGCAAAACTCCACTCCTTAACAAATTTATAGGTCATGACATGTTAAAAAATGTGTCAAAGTTATGTTTATACCATTCAATAAAAAAAAACTGAAAATCAAAAGCCTTCATGTAAAATTTTATTTTTTTTTTATAAAAAGTATAAAATTACCATTAATGGCATGATAATTCTAAGTGATTTCATATAAAATTCTCTAATAAATATTATTTTAGGTTTGTATTCAATAAAATTTCTAGATTATTGAAAGCTTTAATTTTAATTTGTGCTTTATCAAATATACATTCTTTGTATTTTTTTATAACATGTATTTCTATTGGATATTTTTCTATATCATTTCCTCGTTGCTTTTTTTAGAGTTCATGGTTTAAAATCAGGAAAACTGCTGAAAGAATTCCGAGGTCACACTTCGTTTGTTAATGAGGCTATATTTACAGCAGATGGCCACAATATCTTAAGTGCCAGTTCTGATGGAACTGTTAAACTATGGAATATAAAGAGCACTGAATGTGTCAACACTTTCAAATCTCTTGGAAGCTCTAGTGGCATTGACATAACTGTCAATAGTGTTCATGCTTTACCCAAAAATACTGAACATTTTGTGGTGTGCAACAGATCAAACACTGTCTCCATTCTGAACATGCAGGGTCAAGTAAGTATTTAAATTTGGTTTTTCCCTTTCTTAATTTGTTTCTTTCTTTATATTTAATTATTTTTCTGTTATTGGGCTCAGATATGAATTAGCTATTTTAAGCAATGAAATATTTTTACCTTTTAAAAAAAAGCTATTTAATCTGATTTATTAAATGAAAATGTAATAATATATATGTAAAATTTTATCTTTTCACTTTATATGTACAGATTTTTTAAATTGTTTCACAAATTTTGTTTAGTTAAATAATAATGTGATATATAATCAATTCATTTTTTAACTTTTCATGAAATAATTTGATAATCTATTTATTTGATTTTGTGTATTTTTGTTCTAACTTATCACAAAGTATTTTATGTTGAAAAATATAGCAATTCTATAATGTACATGTTTAAAATAATTGGAAAGACTGATGTAAAAATTACCCTGCTCTAACCACTGGGCTGATTTCACCAATTATAATTTAATAAAAAAGCCTATGACTTCAAATGCCAATTACTCTATTGCACTGTCTGTTTATGAGAAAAATTGGCAAAATAGTACTTCACTAAACATTCTATATGGTGGAAAATCATGATATATCCCCACAGTAATAATCATGATATCAATTACTGAAATGGGTCTTGGACTCAATTCATCAGTTAAGAGCATTACGCTAGACAGTTGGCTGGATTGGTGAGAGTTTTAAATATAAAATAGAAATCTTATATTTATAAGTTTAAAACATAGTTTTTACTATTTTATAGATTGTAAGAAGTTTCTCCAGCGGTAAAAGAGAGGGTGGAGATTTTGTCTGCTGTACAGTATCACCTAGAGGTGAATGGATATATTGTGTTGGTGAAGATTTTGTGTTATATTGTTTTTCTACCTCCACTGGCAAACTAGAGAGAACTTTAACAGTAAGTATTATCAGCTGTCCTGCAATAACAATAGAACTAATCTATATTTTTGAATAAAATTTTTGTAAAACCATTTTTTTATTATTTATTTTTAGAAAGTTCATATAAAAGTTTGTGTTAAGATATTAAAATCTGCTAAAATGCTAAATTTAAAGTTTAGTGGTGGTACCTAAATTTGATATAAGATCAATCATAAGTCATGTCACTGTTTAAACAAAGAATATTGAAGAGATTTAAAACTCTCACCCAAAATATGCTAGTTTATTAATATCTAGGGCTTGGTTTGTCTATGCTTTCTTTTTAAAATTTACTCTTTTAATTGCATGATAATGTAAGTAACTAAAATAATAAAAAGGATTTTTGCAAAACTGTGTTTAAATAAAATTTACATAGAAATAAAATTGACTAAAATTTTAATAAATTGGAAATAATAAAATTGAATCGATTAAAATTGAAATAAATGTACACAGAAGTAAAGATATATAAGTGAAGAGCAAGCTTTTAAGTAAGAAGATTTTTTTACTCGATAATTTGTTTCAAATGTTATTGAAGAAGAATGCTAACATTTTGTTTAACTTTTAATTAAATAAAATTTATCTTAGTGAATATCTATTACCTAACAAGCAACTATATTAAAATGTGGTAGCCCTAGTTTCATTTATCTACTTTTATAGAGTAGATCAATGAAGGATTTCTTCATATTGCATTTCTTCAAATTGCTTTGAAGAATTTCTTCACATTGCATTATACATGCCACTTGTAGTAGTTTGCAGTAGTTTTACTAACATTACAAACTATGTTAAACAATATTATTATTTATAAGCTGCTTATTGTTTTACTAATCTAAACTTGAACAAAATTCAAAATTTTGTAACAGTACACAAAGTAGCATCATGTTTACAGTCTTTTTATTCTTTTAATTTATACTGGATCTATATTTGGTTGATTAGGTTATTTTTTAGTGCAAGAGCCATATTTGATCATGCTGTGCCAGATCTATTTTTGAAATAATTAATTTTGTATAATTTCACTTTAATAGGTTCATGAGAAAGATGTAATTGGTATTAGCCACCATCCTCATCAAAATCTTATTGGCACATACAGTGAAGATGGATTGTTAAAATTGTGGAAGCCCTAATTTTTTTCTTCTTTTTTTTATATTTTACTCACCAAGCTTGTGACATTTTTCTTTGTATATGTATCATGTGTAATTGTATAATGATTCATTGAAAAATAAAGTCATTGCTCATATTTTTTGTGTATTATTTACAACTGTTAGTTTTAAACATGAATAATTAGAAGTATGATAAACTTAATATATAAAAGTGAGTTGTTCTTCATTTTAATCAAACTTGCTTTGTTTGTTTATGTTTACCGAGAAAATTTGATGTTTCAAAATTTATTTTGTGCATTTTTCATTACAGTGGTTAATTAATATAAGAATAAATTAAGCATTGATATTTTACTATTATATTTATACATTATCTTTGAATCCATATAAATAAAGTTTGTAACTATTTAAATATAAAAAGATAAAAAAAATTATGTTAACATGATTTTTAAGTTTATAATACACACTTTACCAGGGTCCATAAAAATTAAAAGAATCAATAAATGTCCTAAAATCTGCTTATTTTTAACGGTCTGCATATAAAGACTTACAGGTGTTTTTGAATTGGGAAAAAGTGCCATAATACAAAATTATATTGTTATTCTAGATTTATTTATTTTTGTACCATATATGATTTTTTTAATCTTTGAAATGTCTCAAAGAATCCAGAAATCTATTGAAAATGTTTTACATTTATTCATTTACTTTGCTTTTTTTGTGTGTGTGTATGTTTAAGGAAGTTTAAAGTGTACAGGGATAATTTTATATCTATGTATAAATAAGTATGGATTAGTTTTTAACCTCCTCTACTACTCTTGTTGATCTAATTTTAAATATAATGGTTACCATTAAGATTCGATTTTTTATTTTTTTCTCCTGCAAAAAAAAAAAATGTTTTTAGTTAACCATGACAATTTTTATTGTAGGGGAATAGTCTTTTATTGAAATAAAACCCTGTAATTTTCCATACAATTTGGAATTATTTATATAGACAATATTAAATCTGAAAATGTGATAGCTTTCTGCCACATCAATAATATTCATTATTTTATACTATTGTAACAACTGACATTTTGAGAAATATATTGCCTGATTTATACTCATATTACCTTTCACAGATAAACATACTTATTAATGACAATTTTATACTGTTTGTCATCAAATATAAAAAGAAAAAAGAACTCATGTGGAGGAAAAAGACAAAATGTAAAGCTTAGAAAAGAATTAGAAGATGAATTTGATTATATACTTACCATAAGAAAAGTGGAGGAATTAACTTTAATAATCTATAGTTGATTTTTCAACAAATATATACATTTTAATTGATTATATTGATAAAGACTCATTTAATTTTAAGACCTATTTACCATTTTAATTTATTATATTGATAAAGACCTTTTATTCATAAATTTGCTATTTATTTTAATGGGTGATGATTGCACACAATTTCCAAGACGCAGACCAAAGCTGTTCTTTCAAACATTGCATCTTATTTTCTCCGAATTTAAGCTACCTGAAAAAATTGACATCAAATAAGATTCAAGTGAGAACTGCACTTTCTACTACTTAATTGAACTATTAGTCCTTACTTATTTGAAATGCATTTCTATGCCTTAGATATTTCCTTCTTGGATTTAATAAAATTTAAACAATTCTGTTTTTATAGTTCATTTCCTTATAAACCTGGGAATAGAATCATCACAAATTATTCTAATTTGGGGATATTAACTATTTATGATAGTTTATATACAATATTTCGTGAAATAAATATTTTTATTAAAGATCAACTAAAATTACTTTGTAATAGATGGCAACAGATGTTAAAATAAATTCTGAGGCAATAAACAATAGTTGTATTTTTTGTTGTTATTTCTTATCTGTTTCTTACAGGGATCATAAACTAAAACTAATGTTCCTTAATGTCGTCACTGGAGTAATATTTGAATCAAGAGAGATCGATTAAATAAAAAATTAATATGGAAAAAAGGCATTGTTTAATGAACTCTTCAGATCAATATTATGTACTCCATAAACAATAGACCTATTTTTTCCATCTCATATTATCTTTTTAAATAAAATTAAAAATTCTGCAAAATTTTAAACTATAATCGAGTTTACAAATTAAAATGAAAGTGGTACATAAAACAAATATTCAATATCTGTGGTTTCATTCAAGCTTAACTCTTCTCATGATTCAGTTATTTCCCTGCCTCGATTAAAATTGTTATAACAAGCATTAATTTATTTTTTAAAAAAATCCTTTGGCTTTGTGGTTGAATTAATTCTTCATTCGCCTATTATTACCAAAATTTTAATTCTTTTTCAAATGAGACAAGGATTTTTACAAATTCTTTTCGTTCCCCTTTCAAGTGTTAGGAGAGTGAATATTAAATCAGAGATATCACCACTTTCTATGAGCGCAGTTCTTTTCGCTATATGAATTAAACAGTTCTTTGAAATTATTGCAATCAACTGCTTAACTTCGTAATTTTAGACAGACAATTTCTATTATTATAAAAGCAAGTTTGTCTACCGATGTCTGGTCATGCTACGGATTCATTTTTTTCTAATCCGAATTTATTTCTTAAATTGACATCTTGTATTATACTCTAAAATGAATATTCAGTTTTTAAAAAAACGAATAACTTCCCAGATTTGGTATTTTATTTTGATACCGCGAACCATGAATGAAAGACAGCCTTATATGTGCGCAGTCTTTCGCTAACCTGATGGTTTAAATAATGTTGTGGCATCGTGTTACTTCTAATCTAACAACGGATACGAACGTCCTTGAATGAGCCTTACTATGATGGTAAATACGGCTGTTCCAATCGTAGAGGACTTCAGGACTTAGAATCCTTAGGACTTCCAATTCAGTTTCTCACATTATAATATTGCAATGGTGGTCTTTAAGATAAATCACAGAAAATTCCTTTGCAATTGTTTGCAAAGGAATTTTTTGGAATTCGTTACTTCCATCTGGAATCACTATGAATATGGATGAGAGTTTGACCAGGTGATGATATGTCCGCATTACGACGGAATGAATGGTGTGGGCAGGGGGTCAGTGCACCAGCCCTGATCACCTGATGGCAAAAGTCGGACTTCTAGCTGATATGAAGCCTCTCACTTCGACAATTCCGTTTTACAGGGGACACTTTCATACACATCATAGTACACAGGGTAAAGAACTATCATGCCTGAACCCAAGAACAAAGGGGAAGAGACGCCTCCCAGGTAGCACATCCTGTTGTATAATATTATATGATATTAAACATTATTCTACAATATCAAACAATATTGCGAATATTTTTCAATGTTTGTGTGCTACTAGGGCTCCTTAGGCCAGAACGCCGGTAAATGCCCCAGTGCTAAAATAAAGTTGTGAGGTCGAGTTACCTATGCTTAGATAAAGGAATACACCAATTTTACATCAAAAATTAATCAAATTATTCAAGATGCCGAGAAAGGAAGGTGAAAATACTTCTGTGATTATTTTATTTAATAATGCAGTAAATAATTAAAATGTGTGTCTGTATTTGGAAAAAAAATTGAAAAAATTGTTTTTGAATAAAATCGATTTTTAAAAAATGCCTATGAAATTAAAATATACCAGTTAAATGCTAATTTTTTTAAAAAAAATTAATTTTCTAGTTTATTAATTTATCAAATGAATTGTTGAAATTTTAGCAAATATTTTAAGAAATATACTACTATTCCTGAATTATAAAATAAGTTATATACCTGTTCAATTTTTAACTACTGGGATTTTATTGATAAATAGCATATATTCAATTTTTTCCATATTATGAGATAATTGTAAAATATTTCTAAATCGAAAGATAATTTATTCTCTAATCCAGGAACTGCAGGAATATTCATTATTATACAAAAATATGAGCAAAATGAGTATTAAATTTTTATTCATGGGCTTTTGAAGAGAAATTTCTACCGAAAATTTAGTATACGAAAAAATAATATTTAAAGATATAAAGCTGCATTAAAATGTGTATTATGCAAAATATAAAAACTAATAAAATTTTCCCAAGAATAAATGTAAGTTTGAATTCTGAAATTCAATTTTGCAATGCTTGTAAGTTTAGAATGTGAAAAAATAAATGTACAAACACTGTTATTTCGTTTTAATTTATTATAAAATTGAACACATATAGCATGTGGAATTTCATTGTTAAAAAGCTACAATATAAATCACATTTCATCACAAAAGAATATTAGCTTTTCTATTCAAGACTTAATTTACAAGTGAAAGGTAGGTTGAATGGTACATTGCCCAGGAACGGGTTAAGAAGGAGAAAATTAGTCGTACAGTTCCATGTGGTCGACAGCTCTACAAATTAAATTTGGCAACAGAAGACACTGGAGTCTATGAAACAGCTCTTCAAAGAGTAGATATATTTACAATTTAAAATTGTTATTAAAAAATATATTTTAGCTGTTTACAGAGTAATTTCTTGTGATGAGAGATGACAAAATATGTTGATGATGAATACACCAATGTATTTAAATTAACCAAAAGGAGACAAAAGCAGTGAAACTTTGAACATGAACAACTTCAGCAAGAAAAATGATATACTTTGGATTTCCTTTTTTTACACAAGATATGGTGCTTCTTGTAGCTATACAATTATCCACAAATGGTAAATATGCAATCTCAAAAGTGAAAATTTGTCAATATTTAGAGTGTACCTTTAATAGAAAGTAATAAAACTGCCAAAAAAACTCTCGATAAAATAATATTAAATTATAATATATGCCAACCTTAACAAAATCAGAAAGGCTACTAATTCTGTAAGTGATCTAACTTTTTACCTACACCCAAATAAATGCTTTCTTCTAATAAAATCTGCATTTCTATTGAAAATTAGGGTAGTATTTTCAATAACACAACATTAAAATTTCCCTCTGCATTTTTAATTGTTATATGTTTAAATTTAGATGAACGGTAAGCTTTAAAAATATGTTTTACGTAGTTAAATTTTTAATCAAGACTTTAAATAACAATTAAAAAAATATCTTGAAGAAGTAATTACATATTACAACAGGTATATAAAGTATTATAAAATGAAAAATAAGGAATGTTATAGCAATCATTAAAAAATAATAATAAATATAACTTCTAAGATATGGAAGAAATTATTGCTTAATCTCAACCTTATACTCAGTCATACTTTTTCTTCTTATTTACCCAATATAAATAAATTTTACTCCTGACAGATATATAATTTTTAAAAAAAGGTTGCTTGAAAAAAATCACCATTTCAAATTCAAATCTTAATTTGGATTTGTCCGTTAGATACAACAAATACAAAATTAAAAATGTGATTTCCAATTTTTATTGGCTGCAGTGTGCCTATAATGATGAAGGTATTTGATGTATTATAGTAATAGGCTGGCAAATTCAACTAAAGAGGTCTTATCAAAAACCCCTGAAAAATATTCAGCAATTTGAATAAATGTTAGCCTTTATAATAATTCTTCAAAATTTAAAATGAATCAATTTGAAAATTCTGCAAGGATTAGAAAATAAATTTTCTATTATAGTCTTTTTTATTATTATTACAAATTCTTCAGAAATACTGAAGGAACATTACTCAGTAAAGTCCTAATACAAGATTTGGGAGATACGAAGCGTCTTGCAGATAAACTGGAACCAAATTTAAAGTTCGTGGATTTTTGTTTTCTCTGTCTAAAAAATCCATTACCTAAAGGAATATTTAATTTGCTATTTTAACACAAGACACTAGGAGCTGTAAAGATATGAACAGGTTTTAACTTTGGGGCAAAAGAATTTTAGATTCTTAATTCAATTCCAAAGAACTGCCAAATAGACAGTAATGCATATGTGCCAAGGAGTGATGAATACTAAATTCATTAAGGCTAGATGACCTCCCAGCATTATGGCATCAAAATTCATTCCTTATTTTGCTTGGGAAAAAATATTTAACACAAAACTTCCTATCATACAAAAAAAAAGTAAGAACATTTAGAAAATTTGAAAGTGAAAATATAATCTCATATTAAACAACATTTCCAGTCTAACTTAAATAGTAAATATTTTTTATAGCAAAAAGGTTATTATTTTTTTAACAATACTTAATTGACATCCATCGAACAATTAACAGCCATTCTTCAATTTCATGAATTAATTAATTGTATCTCATCCCTCTTATCTTCAATTTATTTTCAAAGTAATGCAAAAATAATTACCTTTTTTTTATCATTTACTGTATTTTAAAAAAACTATTACTATAAATCCATAAAAAAATGTTCCACAATTATTTGGAACCAAATTTTCAGTAATATTTTTCTAAAAAAGAAAAACAGAATTTAATCATAATCAAAGATATCATCGTTATGGCATTTTAAATGAACAGAAATGCATGCATTAAATCAATTCAAATTAAATTATAGTGAATTAAATTCACTGATTTAAAAATATTTTTAAGAATAATTTAAGGTTAAAAGTACACCCAAATATTAACAAATTTTACTTCATCACATGAACAAGTCACAAGATGCTATATTACATTTCATCAATAGTAAAATTGTACTTGTGGCCAGTAAATAAAACACTCAAAAATAAGGAATTGATTATATTTAGAGGAAGAGATGAAAACTAAAAACCAAAGTTTCACTGCACATAAAGTTTAAAAACAAATTCAACCAACCTTTCAAGAAAGGAAGAGGGTATAAATAATTACAAATCACGTAGTGAAGGTCACTTGAGGTGGACTTGGTAGTTTAGTCATAAAAATATCACAATGAACATTTCAAGCAATTAAGTATTCTAATTTTCTTGCTTTTGCTATGGATTATCAACACCCAACTAGGTATCTACTTGAATAGCTAAAACAAGAATATTTTTATCGAACACTTCTTTCATTTTAACTGATATAGAAACTTTTATGTCAAGACTTTCTTCACTATAAGTTAAAGCAACCATCCCACTGTCTAGAGTTTAAATCAATGCTGTAACTTTTACATTTATGAAGCAAAAGATAACTGATCCCAAGTCACCTCATAGGAACCAGGTTAAGTATTCAACTGTTATATTAATGCATTACTGTTCATTAGGCTTAACTATTACTTTTACACAAGACTTACATTTGTTCTATAAAATATTTCTGAAACTTATGGCATATATTCGAGCATATTCTAAAATTATAAGTTTCATTTACAATTGGGGTTGTAAGAAATTAGCTCTCTTTCAACCTTAAACATTATCTACCGTAAGAAAATTGAAGTGCATGTAAAAATGATGGAATAAAATGCTTATTTATAAATTATATACATGTTTATTTAAATTTTTGGCTATCAGGATAAAAGCATAACTGATTAATGAAAATTTATATCACATATTTAATTTTTAAAAATTATTAACAATAGCAAAAATTGGAAGGAAATCTTATTACATTAATGCATGCATTAAAAAACGCATGCCTAATTAGTTAAATTAAATATTTATTTTAAAACTAATTTTGATAAATGTACCTTTAAAAATTATGTAACATCTATTTTTATTGCTTTAAAATACATTGCTGGCCACAGTTTTAAAAAACAGAATGAACAAAAAAATAATAGAAAAGAACAAACATTTAAAAAACTGCCATACTAAGACATTTACAATATGAGCATTTTGGCTAATACTGAAATGAGCAATAATTGGAATTACTTGTTCTAATAAATGACAGATTTAATTTTGAATTCACGAAAGTAAAATTGAAATATCAATTTAAATAAATTATTTCTAATGCAAATAAATAAAAAAAACTTACTTTTTACATGATTATGAAAGAGGTGAAACATCATAGGAAATAAATAAATAATGCATAGTCATTATGTAATACAAAAAAAAAGTTTTTTTTAAAAATGTTGAATGATCTATACATATTTTTTTTTTCCTGTAGCATATCAAATAATATTTCTCTTTTAAAAATCTTTATGTGAAATAAAAACAAGATACTAATTATCTACTCAATAAAAATAATGAATAATAAAATCATAATGCAAGATTTGAAAAAAATTAAATAGCAATCATTAATTTTTTAAATATATATATATATATATTATAATTTTTATTGAATAAATATCTACACATTTTCAACCAAATTTACACTTGATATAATATGTATAATTTGAAGTGCAGAAGGCTCCAAATTTTCTAACTAAATTAGTATTTAAGAGTACCATTTGCATCTTTCAAAGATCAATATCACAAAATTGGATATTTTTTTTTCTTGGCAAATATACTTTTTTATAATTTTGAAAGTTGACTAAACAAATGATGAACACTATAATTTCATATGATGTAACAAAATGAGCAGATTATGCACGACAAGGTGCAATAACTTCCAGTTTGCACCATTTTTTATCAATAAACATATATTCAAACATGCAAGTAACATCAACTTATAAACAATATACATATAAGTGAGCAAAATAGTTAATAAAATCAAAACAATACAATATTTTTATTAAAAAACTTTGATGGAAATTTTTGTTTATCAATACATATAATATATCCAGATCTGTAACATTTGTAAGAATTTTTTTTTATGAAGTTATACCTGATTCAATATTTATAAGTCTCCTTAAAATAAAGGTCTACATGAAAGACCACTCTCAGTAAAACTCTGGAAGTTGAATGAACGACAAGTACAACATGTTAAATGTTAATATAAGAGGGTTTTTGTTTTTTGTTGTTGTTTGTTTATTTACCATGATTTTTTTAAAGAAGTTTTTGCAGGTTATTGTTCAAAACAACAAAGCAATACATATTTCTAATTCGATCAAAAATATACAATGGTAGAGATATAACAAACAATAAATAATTAATATCTTCTACTTTTTGAAAAACTCACCCCCTCTCCATCTAAAAAATGGAACAAAATGGCAGTGCAACTTCTTTAGGAGACTTAATCATATTAATAGGTAAATTTTAATATTATATATATATATATATATATATATATATATATATATATATATATTCTGACAACTAACTTCTATTATAAAAAGTAAAAGCAATTGTACAAATTTTGTATTAAGTACAAAATATACTTGAAAGCAGAAATAAGTAGTAAAGCATTTGATCATCCCAGGATCACTTTTTGCAATGGCATGAAAAAAGCTAAAATGAAAAGAAATGAGAGAAATATTGAAAAATGAATGACATAAGGCCACCATTCAAAATCCAACCAAAAAGTAGTGAATCAAAACATATTTCTTTTTATATTGTGTATTTTTATGCAAGTTTTTAAGAATAAAATAAAATGCTCACATTAAACGATCATACATTTAACATTTTCATTGAAAAAAGTCAATTAACAATTAGCAAAATCAAATAAACCCAGTTTTTTAAATTATTCCTTTGATTTTATTAACATAATTTTGCATTTTAATAATATTATTTGTTAATGCATCTGTTGATTGTAAAACTAAATATATACAAATGCAACACAAACTTTATTAATAAGCAGAAATGTTTTTAACAAAATAATAAATAGCCATTTTGTAAAATAAAGTATTTTAATCAGAACTTTATCTTTTTCAAAATGCAAATGGCAGCCTTATCATCATTCAAATCACACAAAAAATAAGATTTCTTAAGCAATAAACTAAAACATTAAATAATTTAAAATCAAATTATGTTTATTTATATCAAAACTTACCAAAAAAGACATTTAAAAAAGATGAAGTAAATGCAAATTAATATTTACACTAAGGAAAATAAGATGTCTCAAATTTTATCCAATGCCAAATATTCTTTTGAATAGAAATAAATTTTTAAAATTAATCACTTCTTTCTATGAAATGGCAACAAATAATTACTGTTTTAAACAATGTTTCAAGTTTTTGATAGTTATATTCTAATTTTTAAAAGAATAATTGGAACATGATATCATAGTTGCAAGCTAATGTTATACCCATGAAATTTCTTTTAGTTCTTGGAAGCAATAATTTTACATAAACAAGAAAAGAATGGAATTTCGTTGACATAAACTACTTTGTTCTTTCTTTGAGAAGACAGTGACTGTAAAAATAATAAAAAGTACACTATAAAAGATAGGTAAAGAAGGAAGGAGTTGCAAGTCTCTGAGGTCTTTCCATATCAATTCATAGGCAAGCATAAAAAAGAATAAAAATCTAAAAAAATATATAAATGTACAGTTGACAAAAACAAAAAAAAATGACACAAAGCAATACAATTCTGAACTAATCAATTATGTAAATAGTATTTAGCTCTAAAACATTTCTATTATAATTTCTCCAAAAAAGATAATGACAATGCTAAAAAAATTGACTTAGTTCATTTCTTTTTCATAAAAAGAAAAAAAGAAGTGAATATTTTTCCAGTCAAATATATTACAAATTTCAGATCGAAATGAACATCGTCCACTCAAAATGTTACCACCAGTTTCCCTTGGAGCGGTAACAACACTTTCAGCAGCTTAGTTTTTCTTAAATATACTTGGAAGATTCCATGCTTCACGGCTTCAGTGATGCAACAACATTTTTAACATTCTGTAATTAACCGGATTAGAAATTTTAATTGTAAAGAATTTTTTTTTCAAAACTGGAAAGAAAGTATATATCCCATGATAGACATAAATAATTGGGACAATGAATTTCTTTCCAGTTTTATAGGGAAGATTCCACAAACCATCAGTACAGAGTCAGCAGAGCAAATGCCTATATCACTAAACCAAGTGATAAATTCAGCACATGACATTTGCTCCCCTCTTCTTGCTGAAGCATTAACTTTCAATTTCTGCTGAAAGTAAAATAACCATTTACATCAGTCCATCTCCCCAATGAAGGCAAAATGCCACTGATGAAGAACCATGATGAGTAAAGGCATTCGAAGAATTGAAACTAAGCACACTATTGGTCAGGCATATGCTTTCCCCCTCATTTCTAAAACAGTACCTTTGTTATAGATATAAGCATGGTCATCAACACGATTTTTGCTCCGCGTTGGGGGAGGCTGTTGAGCTTTGTCTCGTCGATTATAATGCCCACGGCCTTCCCCATAACCATGTGAAGGTCCTGCAATAGAAGGGCCTGGAGCTGGAGGAGCTGATGGTCTAGGCCCAGGATAAGGAGGTGGTGGTCCAGGTGGTGGCTGTTGGTGACGGTGGCGCTGAAAATCAATAAAAAGAATATTGGTTTTTCTAATAAATAAATATATACCTAAAAATATCTCAAGACATTATGGAGGAAAAAATTACATTACACTACATTAAGGATATCATAACTAAGTAATTCCATCTATAATATAAAACAAAAAAAAACTAATATATTTTTTTGTTTGCCAGTCAGAAGAGCTCTTCCTAAACAAAACATTGGCAACATATACAAATGTTTCAATCATGGCTCAATTTTTAAATGAGCCGTACTATTTCCAATTTTCAAAAATAATTACTTTGAAGATATTTAATAAATATTCAAAACTTTAGTAAATTTTTCTTTTTCTGTTCATTTTCTAATAAGTATTTTCTAAAATATCTATCACATGGAAATTATTTATATACCATCTTACAATACATTTTAAATTCTGCTCAATAAAATTTAAAGGCAAGTAACTCACAAAGTTTAAGAGACAATAAATTTCCATAATATATATAAAATTTAATTGAAATAACTAAATATATATTAATATATATTTAATAAAAATTATTAGCATATGACATATTAATACATTATTATTGCTATTTTATTAATAAATATTCCAGGAAATATCTATTTGAAAATGCATTTACTTATGAGTATGACAGCATATCATTGGATCTATCATTAAATATATTTATACTTTCTCAAATACAATATTTTTACATCAAATAGCTTCCATAGTTGATTTAATACACAATAACAATAAATTTGGTTAGGCTATTTATTCACAAACGTTAGAAAATACGGAAACAATTAAAAAAATTATGAAAATATGTTAATTTTTAATTAAAGGCTAGAATATTTTATGAAATTTAAAACAGGAAAATGTTTTCATTCAATGCAATCCAAGATATACCAATCAATATAAATTGTAAATAGAAAAATATAGTTATTTATATTACCTGTCATTATCATCTACTGAGACAATAATTGACAAAATTGAGGAAGGGAAATAATTCGACATTTGACTTACTTTTCTTCTTAGAGTATCAGCAGGATGCCGTAAAGTATCTGTTATTCTGAGAGCAGGTGCCCTTCTTGGATTACTGCTTGGGGTGTGGACGGCACAGCATTTTATGAATATGCCCATGACTATTGCAAATGCAACAACAGAAAGCAAAACTCCCCACCAGCAACTCTGTAGAGGAATATAGATTAACATGCATAGAATTAAACTTTGATAAACATATTTTAACATACAATATGAGTAAGCAATATAATTCTAATGGGGAAAAGAATGTTTTAAATTACATGAAGAAATGTATTTAAAATTGTTTTTTAATAATTATATTCCTGATAAAGATATGAATTCCAACTTTTTATACAACAACCCAGTCTTTTCAATCATATTTAGTAAAAAAACTGTCCACCATTATTAAAAATCCTATTATTTTATGATTGACGTAAAAAAATCTCATTATTAATTCCAACCAAATTAGAGCTGTTTTTAACCTAAATAGCGATGTTATACATATTTATTTTAAGAAATAATTAGAAAATTAACACAATAGCACAGAATTTCAATATGCTAACAATTTCTTAGAAATCTCAAGGTTTTGAATTTATCAGCAAATTTTGTTTAAAACAGCTATTTTCAACATTTTATGTGTCAGGTCAATTTTAATTGCAGAAGAATGGAACTTTTTTATTTTAGTAATTTGTTAAAATGGCATTAATACTTTACTAAATATGACTGATATGACAAGGGAACTATATATAAAAATCAGATTTTGTATAAACTTTAATAAATATATTTATTTAATCAAGCAATATAAAATATATTTCTTCCTGTCATCAAAGTATTTTTCTGCCTGGAAATATGTGTCTTATCTCTAAGTGATTAGAAATTAGTTATTGAGTCCTTATGAGAAAGGATGCTATCCATATAGCAATAAATATGTTTAAAGAAGCAATTAGTTTTGATAAAAGGATAAACATGAAAATTTGAAATATTTTATATTAATAGTGTGCACATTAAAATAAGAATTTGAAAATAAATACAAGACTAGATAACAAATAAATACAAGAATAAGCTTATCTATTTCTTTATTGCCATGGAGCTATATATACAATGTGTGTGCATTGCCATGTATTTATATTATATGACTACAGAATAATTTTTGCTAATATCATTTTACACCAAGCTTCTATAAAGTTTTACACAATATGTTTTGTTAATTTTTATATTGTCTTTATTTTGGGGGGAGTATGGGGTATAATATGTGTGTATTGCTAAAGTCATTTATATTGATAGCATAATGTAATTTTAACTGTTGTCACTATTTTAGTTTTTTAAATTTAAATTATATATTAATAATGTGTCTTAATGTAAACTTAATTTTCCATATAAAAAGTTCTAAGAAAATTCTAGTCCAAAAAAGATGTTGATAAGAGAAATATGATAAATAATTTAAGAGAGTTGCAAGTCAACAACTAAAAGTGTTATTAAAGATTATATATATACATATATATATAAACTTGGTTAAATTCTGATTTAAAATTCTACGTACCGTAACCCATTGTTTAATAGTCATTAATGTCTTTTGATTGAAGAGAAGATTTTTCAGTCTTGCCAGAGGTCCTTCTGCATCAACAGCACGGCACTTTTGGAACACATCACAGTAACCTTTAAAGTCATTGCACGGTGACCCAGGTCGCAATTTAATGCCACTTATATTTTTCATTTTTGATATAACATAAGTACTGCGGCATGTATTTTCTTTACCTATAAGGAAAGTTATATGTTTACTATGTGAACAAAATGAAACTCGCAGGATTTTCATAACAGTCAAAAAATAGTTTTAAGGATAAATTTTTAAAATTTTAGTTCGCTAGGTGTAAATGTAAATAAAAAATTCAGTTTGCTAAGTGTAAATGCGAGTAACATATTATGCAAGAAACAAATAAACAATACTTCAACAACAATTTTTTTAAAAAATCTACCAATTTGCAACTTTCAGAAAACAAGCATGGGGAAAAAATTGAGACTTGGTTCTAGGAAAACTCAAAAATGTTTTCCCCTCCTTTTAATCATATTTGTAAAATAATAATAATAATAATAATTTTTGATTTCTACCAGTTGTAATATTAATGGATCATTTATCCCTTAAATATTAAGCAAAGTACTCTTGAAAGGTTTTGGCCTTATCTGAACCCTAGAAGTGATTTTATATCACAGTTTTAATGTATTTCATATAATAATTCACTAATATTTGTAAATCGAAATTTTTCTTTGCTGTATACCTATTTGGCAGATGAAAAAAAATTCCAATTGTATAATAATTTATACACATAATAAAATTAAAGAAAACTGAATTATAATAACTTAAGAATGTAAAAAGAAATTAAAAAAATTTGTCAAGGACTGTTGGAATTATCAATTTAATTCTATTTTAAGAATAGAACATTGCAATGTCAATTTCATTTCATTTTTCTATTTCTAACAAATGAAGTACTATCCAATACTAAACTATATACATTTTTATTTATGAAATTTCAAGATATAAACTTTCTGCTTGCAGTTGGACAATTGTCATCAAATGCTGATAATGTAGAAAACATTAAATAGGTCAGAGATTTTCAATAAAATCCTCTTAAAACTCCATTCATATTGAAAGGATGCAAAAGCTTATTCAATGCAAATAGCGGACACCCAAGCATGGGAAATTTTCTCCCTCTTTTTTTAAATGTAATTAAATTCCTGCTTTGTTCATTAGAGATCTCATCCAGATGAATTTGGGAGACAGGAAAATTTTCTGATGTCTCAAATTATGCCCGAGTACCTACATCAGCTAAATGAGGTTTTCAATTCTATATCAATCCCTTATAACATAGCTCTTTTGAGTTTGATGTCAGAAATGTAACGTATCTATATTATTCTACTTATCCTATAATTTCAATGTAAACTTTTAGAAGATAAGAAATTTTTCTTATGTTTAAAAGAGCAGCACAAATATTTTAATATTCTGAAGTATTTGAAAATTTAAATGATCTTAGGAAGAATCCTAAAGTGCTTCAAGAATTTATACAACTTCAAAATACTTTCTTTTAATTCATTAATAACCATATTAACAACAACAACAACTGTCTTGAAAATAATTAAATCATCTTGAACAAGTGTTTTATGTTTTACACTGCAATACTATGGTAGAAATGATAAAAATTTGCAGTTGAAGAATTAAGATGGTATTTGGAAAAAAGTAAGAAAATATTTTGTTGGCTTAAGATTAAATAAAAATACATTGTTTATTATAAAAATTATTTATTTCTGTTTTTTTTTTTCACTACCTTTTTCCCCACTTTTGCAAAAATTCCTCGATCCATTTAAAATGATATTCTTTTTAAGAATGTGACAACTATGTTGTATGAGATTTACCTTTCTGTGACAATATAGATAAATTTCATACAAGGTAACAGCATCATCAACAGATATAAAACATGGTCTGAAATATAGAGAAAAAAATCTTTATTTGCATACCTGGGTCTTGGCAAGCTACTTCACACATTTGTTCAGGTTTGGCTAGATGTTCTTCCGTAAGAAAACATTCTTCCATATCATATCTCTGGCAAATGGAGCCAATGCATTCTCCATTCCAACAGACCTGAGTACCTTCGTTGCATATTGTTCGATTAGGTTTGGCTACAGGTGATGGACATTCCGCAGCAAATCCACTGAGATATACATTAAGGAAGAATTCTTTTCTGCATGGATAACTATTACTTAAAAAGTATAAATTTTACAACATCAAAAACTTATCAAATAAAATGGATAGTTTTCAGTATCTTAAAATACACATTTAAGATTTTTAAAAAAGGAATATTTTTTAGAAAAGCCCAGAATTAAGAATGTCATTAAGAAACATAGTACCACACTTGCAAAAATAATTCACACAAATTCAAAAATATAATGAAATTTAAATAATTTTAAATTATTGAGAAGTTAAAGTTTAAAGTATTTTTTAAAATCTTAAGAAGCACAAATAGAGAATAAAATTTGATGCTTCTGAAATCTTTTATTCTATTTCAAAAGCAAATAGCTAATATGTAACTTAATCTTGTTGATATATTAATTAATTAGATTTTTACCAACAACTTTTAATTTGAAGTTTCGTGCTTAAAGAGAAACAAGGTAATTACATTTATTATTTGAAACAGTCAACCATGACTTATTCATGTAAATATATAAAAAGTTTTAAAAATTTCATAAATTTTTTCAAAAAAAATAAATATTTATAATATTTTTGAAAAAGGTATTTTAGTGAAGCAAATAATAGTGGCCTGTAAAACAATTGAATTTACAAGAGGAAAAAAATAATAATCTTAAATAAACAGAATTGGAAATAATAAATATATTTGGTGATCACAAAAATTACTTCAAAGTATTATGTAAAATTTAGGTTTATTTTTTGAGCAACTAAAAGCTTTAAAAATTTATACATACAGAATTTATACATCATTCAACTTTAGAATTTCAATGTTATTTTCCTATTTTATTAGCTATTCTTAATATTATGACAGCAGTTCTGAAAATTCTGACTGTTCCTTTAATATCTGATTAATATTTAATTATGTATTAATTAATATTATTATATTTAATTATTTAGAAATTTCTTTGCCTAAAAATATTAGAGGGGAAGAAATCTCTTAACTAGTTTATATTAATTAGAAAGTACTTATTACAAAGGCATAAATTTTATAAAGAAAGAATTATTGCAGAAATCATAACACGGTCAGTTTTAGTTATAGAAAAGAGAAACTATTTTAAATAAGATTAAGAAGACTTAGTAAAAATAACCAATTAAATTTTTTATCAGTATTTATTTTAATGTAATTTTTCAGAAGTGTATTTATTGATCCCAGCAACATAATATGCCATTCTTTCAGCTGTTTAGAGGAATATTTCATAGAAATTTAGATTTAACTGCTTAAAATTAGAATGGACATTCAGTGTGTAATATACAGGATGCTATAAAACTATGAAAAAACAATCAAAGTGATATGACTATAAGAATTCTTGCAGAAAATTTTTACCATCTTCAAAACAAAAATTAAAATAATAATTTTTAAAAATCACTTATCAAAAAATTAACTTTAGATCCATATACAACATCTGTACTCAAATGTAAAGATAAAGTTACTTTACACATTACAGAGATAAAACACCAGAAAATATAACTAAATTTTCAATAAAAAAGGATACTCGCAGCGAGATTGTTTTGTACAGTCTGATTCAGATTTGCACAGCGTTCCTTTGTTAACATAATGGCAGGTTGTATCACAACATGGTCCACGACTTGGGCTGTGATTAATGAAAAGAATTCATATAATAATGAATAAAGAATTGATTGAAAAATAAAGTAGTTGCAAATCAAAAATTCAAAATAAACCAAAATAAATTACATTGCAAAATAATCATATGACATTTAGCACTAAATAATAGTGGATAATTCAAATATCTTTGAAAAACAAAAATGTGGCATTAATTACAAATGAAATAAAAGTATAAAAAATGATTTAGAGAACAATAGGTCCATCATTTTAACAAATGTTCAAAACCTGATTACCAAAATGATGTGCAAAATTATAATATTCATTTTTGACAGTATTTCTTGTTTTTGATTAATATAATAAATCCGATTTTGTAAATCTATTAAATAATAAAATTCAATTATTGAATTATTCTGGCAATTCCAAGGAAGAATATTCATATAAATAAATGAGTTTAAGTATTAATAAAACCATTTTAAAAAGTAATTTTTTAATTGGCTATATATCAACACCAATCTTCCAGTTTTTAAGTGTCTTTTTAATAAATACAAAACTCAAAATTATAGTAATTTTTTGAAAAAATAATAATTGTAATGTTTGCAGTTAAAACTTCTATATCAATTAAAAGGATAAAATATAATTTTAAATTTCTTTTGGTTAAAATTTCTCCTTATCCTTCAAAAGTATATATCTTTTCAAAGAATATTACATTTAACATAACCGATTACAATGTATATATCATACCTGCATTCATGAGGTGGCCTTAGACGACATGGAAGTGCAGGTTCCCCGAGATTTAAAAATTTGCCAACTTCTTTAGGATAGCAACACTGTTCCGTACATTCTTTTTCATCATATCCACAATCGCATTCTTCACCATCTTCAACAATCTTATTCCCACAGAAAGCTCCATCATCCTCTGTAATAATATAAACATATATATTTAGAAAATACTGATAATTTTTCGATTTTTAAAATAAATTGAATTTTTTTACAACAAAGAATTTTAAGGAATTAAAATGATTTAATCATATTGTAAGCATAATCAAATTACAAGTTTACAGATAATCAGTAGCTATTCAATTTGTATTTAATTGTTTATATTTACATTATATTTAATCATATTAATATAAATTTGCATTATAAATATAGATACATAATATCCCATAACTAATTTCTAAATGAATAGAATAAAGAATTCATTAAGATAGATATAAGAATTCAGGAAATAAATAATACTAATAATTTTTTGGGAAAAGTATAAATTTAATAATAGAAATGACAATATCCTTCACCACAACCATCAAATTAACTTCTTTAAAAGTACATTCAGATTTTCTTTCTTAAAGAAATTAAAGTAAATATTTTAATACAAATTACAATAAATTCATAAAAGTCTCTAAAATGGCTGACCATTATAATCCATCTATAGAATTTTAAAAAAATAAAGAGGGCTAATAATAAACTTTTAGAGTTATTATAAAAGATTTCATAATAACTCTAGAAATGTCAATGAATTTTACAAAATGTAGCCAGTTATTGATTGAAAATTCAATAATTTATTATAACAATTTTTTTACCTACCATATTTTTTTTATAAAACTTTAATGCTATATGATAAAAATAAAACATAAAATAGCAAATGCTGACATCTGGTATGAAGAAATTATAGCAAAACTGGTTTTAAAAAATAAATTCATATTATATAGAACTACTGAAATGGATTCATTATTTAAATGAAAATTAATTAATATTTCAGCATAATTAATACTTTATTTAATACTATTTAAATAAAAATGCAGCATTGTGGATTTAGTGGATAAAAACAAAACTACAACACTGCACAAATTTTAGAAAATTTCCTTTTTAATTTTCTTTTGCTTTCTTAAGTTACAAATTTGAGTTACAATATTATTGTGGGATCTGATTAGATCAGGAAGGAGAAAAAAATATTTATAAAAAGCTTAAATAAAAACTACATAAATAACAATTGTCAAGCAACCTACTTTCGAAACAATTTTCTTTGCCTTCATTGCTGAATACAGCTCGTAATACAGCACTGATGTTGTGAATACTACATTCAGAAAATTTATTATTGTGTGGTCTGTCACCAGAAGTTGCACTAGCATACATGATATAATTTCCTTTAGCACCACCTGGCCTACACTCTTTAGGATAGTCATGCTATAAGGAAAAAAATAATTCATTAGTAATTAAGTTGATTAAATGATCTACATAATTGCTTTTAAAGTAATTTTATGTCTGAAAGAAATAAAAATTTATGAATAATCATTTTGACTACTTTATTTCTCACCTGCAGAATGTGAATAAATACAAAGTATATGTCATAAAATAAAGTCTTGACAGTGAATAAAATCTTTTTTATATATATATTAGTGTTATCACTATTGAAAAAAATGTGCAGTCAATTAACTGAAAAAAATCTCAAAAAGTGCATCCTAAAATAAATTTTAAATGTTGCTTTTATTTGAATTCATCAAAGGAAAGTTGCACACAATCTTTTATTATAAATTACTTTGATTTCATTTTTTATTTTTAAAATTCTACTGCATCTCTAACATTTCTATGCTCATGTGTTTGCAAATGATTCAA
The DNA here is from genome assembly GCA_026289955.1 of Argiope argentata. Taxonomy (NCBI): domain Eukaryota; kingdom Metazoa; phylum Arthropoda; class Arachnida; order Araneae; family Araneidae; genus Argiope; species Argiope argentata. The sequence goes on from JAOUZG010044841.1 coordinate 1,536,284, forward strand.
AGTCAATCATATATTAATTATCTCTATAATCAGTACTGACAAAGTGATTTGTCAAAATAATTACCAATAAAATGTATTAGAATTAAACAAAATTCCATAATATTATTCATAATTTATGGTAGTGTGATAAAACATATAATAATTATGGAAATGATATGAATGCAATACAATCTGTTTTAAATGCAAACTTTGGCTTTTATTCAATTAACAATTTCCATAAAGGTTTAAGTATAAAGAAAAATAGCATCAGATGGTTTTTTCAGATGAAAATTTCAATTGCTCTTCAATGAAAGACTAATATGTTAAATAAAAATACAACAAATCATTTATAATACCATATTTAAGGTTAAACTACTTCATAGGTGATGATAAAAAGAAGAGGTTGTGACAATTATTACCTGAAAAGGCCATCCAATATACCCTTTTCGAGACAAACAATGCATATGTACATTTAAGGTAAGTTCTCCTGTGCCTAAAAAGCTGTATGTTTGCATTGTGTTGGTACTTGATTTCAGGAATGAACATGCAATATTTTTTTAAGTGTATTTTATTAGAAGACATTGTTTCTTTAAGATTGGTTCTGTACATCAGAATTCCTCTCTCTGAGGTCAGATTAGGATTGTTTGAGTGCCTGATAATTATTGGATTTTCACAAGTATAAACAGAATCCCATGCTCACTTTGAAGTGATTATTCATAATTTCACCAGTTCTAGCATTAAAAGTACCCTTATCTTTTCTCCAAATTTCTGCAAACAAATCTTTAAAGGGGGCCATTTGGCTCTGACAATTTTATTAAAATGCATCAATAAACAACAATATTTGTTACAGCAAAAATATTTAATATTAGATTTATTGATGCCTAAATATTTAAATTTCTTAATTTTAATTGAAAATAACACATTTATAACCAAATATTAAAAATTAGTTTGATTTTTATATAAAGAGAAATTATTATACATTATTATGTACAGTTCCATAAAATTTAAAGCAAATCAAGCGTAAAAGGAGTGTTATGGTTGTTAAGCATTGCATTAACAAGCATAGACCATGTTTTTCTAAATTTAAGGTCTAATCAAAAAATAAGCCTTAGTACAATTTCTTTCATTACTTGTAATGTGCCCCCTTTTTTTTTTCAAAATAAATCTAATTTAAAATCATCAATAAAAATCTAGTTAATGTGTATATAACATACATGTATATCCGAAAAATAACAAGATCTGGTTGCATAAATTAGAACTTTGAGTACTCTATACATTTTAAAGATGGCTTTAATCCTCCAACATAATAAATGTAAAAAAGTAATTCTGCCAAGTATGGAAAAGAAACTGATGAAGGTTTTTAATACAAGAATTTCCCAGCTTATTACAAAGAGAAGAAGTTGGACCTTTGAAAGTTTTAAAAACGGAGATCTAAGAACAATAATTTCAATCTACAGTTAGATGAGAAAAATAAAAATAAATGTAAATCAAGTCAATAAAACCAATTTCCTCAAATGAAAAACCCTATTTGTAAACTAACTGTAGATAGAAGAGCACAGTATTTGATTATTTAAAGGGTTGATATATAAGTTTTTGCAACAGAACTGTAATAGACACATTACCCGTAAAATTCAAAACATCATAACCTTGAATAGATGGGGGGGTTTTAGGATATGGATTGTGTTTAATTAATTATATAAATCAGAGTTTCAAAGCAACAACAGTACTCTTTTCAAGTGGCTTCAAAACAGTGGTCAGATTATGAGGATGAAATATGAGTTAAAACCCTCATCTTTCCTCCAAACCTCTGTACTACACCATCAGGAGAACATTTGGCCCTCACAAATTCAACACAGTATGGGCATGATTTGAGATTCTGTTATAAATGATATTATGAAAAAATGAAGTACTCTCTGAATGGAAGTCCTAAAGCTTCATTCAAAGCAAAAGTTAGCATAAAATCGGAACATATTTCTAAAGAAACATGTCTTGTAGAAATTGAAGCAGAAAAAGATCATGATGTTTCTCAGAATTTATTCTTTGATTTGTATATGAGGAAGTAAAGAGTTAACAATGAAAATAGTAATAGAGAAAAATAGCATAAACAGAAGTGAATATAAGTATTTTCTTAAAGTTGAAAGGAAAAACCTGACATTACAGCTAATACTAATAACAGAGGGTGAGTTCAACTCAAAATATTAAGGTAATTTCTTATCATACAGAGCCAATAGCAAGTTTAACAGAATTATGTCTGTTAAATAAAACTGAATATTGTTCCTATAAGCATTAGAATCAAGATATGTATTATATGTGAAATCATTATTAGTATAATCAAGATTTGTAATTAGTTTATTATTAGTAATTAGTTTATAATTAGTTTTATTATTTGTAATTAGTTTATTATTAGTAATTAGTTTATAATTAGTTTTATTATTTGTAATTAGTTTATCATTACAGAGCGATTTTAAAACGGAGCAATAATCAAGAATGCAGGCATGAAAAATACTTTTTCCATACACCATTTAACTTCAAAATTAAATGACATATGCATATTCAAAGCAAGAAGAATACTTACAGGAGATCCAAAGTTGTGGCCAATTTCATGAGCTAGTGTCAACTCTGAAACCTTCGGTGGAACTCGACTATTATAATTAACAAAAGTTATGACCCCAGTGTTCAAACTTCGTTTAGTCTGCACTTGCCGTCCAGCGATATTTTCAGTGTAAGATTTGTACTTTTCACAAATACCCCCAGATGCACCTGCAAAATTCAATCCATTCTTGTTTAAAGCAATAAAAATGTTACTGTACAAGGTAAAAGTTACTGTTAAGGCTCTAGTTCAAAAAAAAAAATCCCGAAATATTCTTTGGATTCAAAAGTTTAATTTTAATAATAATCAACATTTTATTGGCTTAAAATCAACAAACTTAAATACAAGGGAAAAAATTATACTATATATGAAAAATAACTTTTTAAAATAAATATTCATTTAATGCTCCAATTTAAAAAAAATTTCAAAATTATCAATTAACAAACATTGATTTATAAAATAATATTATCAAAAGAGAAAATGTTGAAGCTTAAGACTGCAAAACCTCATGCATCTTTGCACTGTTAATATATGATAAATACAAATAATACAATAAACATACAATATAAGATCAATTTTACAAAGAAAAATAACTAAGAGATTACATTAAAATAATAATAAAGATAACATTATTTTTGTTTGAGGGCTTGGATTAAGAGTCCTGAAGATCTTAAAAACGATAATAACACATAAATAAAAACTATTTACCATCCAAATTATTATATTATTGACGAGTTTAATATTTTATTATAAATAAAAATTACTTACTTCAAATGCTGCCACCATAATCACAGAATTAAGTATAAAAAATCCAAATTCTGTAATCCAATTAAAAAATGTGCAACTTTCGTAATCATTTTAAATCTTTATGTAATTTTTTAAATGTTAATATCTTTTTAAAATAATTAGAAAGCTTTTAGTTTAATGAATAAAAAGAAAAGACTTAAAATATTTCACACTCTTTACAAAGAAAGTGTCAAAACCAAAATTTATAAATAAATCACAGAAATGGATAAAAATTATACTTCAAAAAATCTATAAACTCCTAACATAATATGGCCATTTCCAAATTTGTTTTCTTTTATTCTTCTACAGAATAAAGAAGTCAGAAATACAAAATGATAAATTATATTTTCATAATCCATCCACACATTTAGACAAATATGTCACCATATTAGACAAATATCAGTTTAAATAGTTTTGCATTCCAGGATATTTTGTATGTGTGTGTTGTACACACACATACAAGGTTTTTCATTGAAAATGACAAATTAAATTGTCATAGTTTTATTTTCTTTTTTATCAAATAAGTTTATTTAAAAAGTAACAGGTTTTTTTTTAAATTTATTAAAAAGTAACAGATTCCCCCCCCCTCATAAACTAAAACACAAATGCATTAGGGTGATTTGTAACATAATTAAGAAAACATACCTAATATAAAAAAGGCAATTTAATATAAGGTTTAAATACTACTAAAATAAAATACATAAAAATGAACAAGTATGTGCTCTCAAGTAATGCTATTTGGCCATGAGAAGGAAACTTGGTGCATGTATACTTTAGAAGAAGAAATTGCAAACCTTAGATCATTTATTTAGAAATTTTTATTAATTAAAAATTAAGCAAAACATGATTTTTCATTATCATTTTTAAAAATACAATAAACCAACCGTGATTATGACATCTTAAATTCAAAAATAATAATAACTACACCAATTTTTTTTATTACATAATTTTTCCAATTAGTAAGCAATTTTAATTACTGCATTTTTTATTCCAAATTTACATCAAATTTGCAAGAATTTTTAAATATTTTTATATTATTGCTCTTTTAGCTTAATACTTTGCTGTATACTTTGCTTTTAGTTTAGCACTTTTAAAAGAAATATACATTTTTTTAATGTCTCTGATAAATTTTTTATTGAAAAAAAAAATCCTCTGACAACTACTAAAACCATGGAATAAATTCGGTACTATATCCAAAACTTCAATAGTTAATAATTTGTCCTCCTGTCATTATATTGTTTTATAAATATATTTCTTTAAAGCAAATATGTTGCAGGATTAGTTGAAATTTATTAGCTTCCCTTTCAAACCTAAACTTCAAATTTTATGTGAAATAAATGGAAAATTAGAAGAGTATACAGTACAATGAATGTAACTGCTTAAGCCTTCTAAAATAGTACAAATTACAAAACAGTCAGATATATTATACAAGAAAGAAGAAAACAGCTAGACATATCATAAATTTCAATTTTAATATTTACAATATTTATAATTTAAAAAAAAGATTTTTCACTAAATATTTAGTTTAGCTCATGGTTTCAAACTCAATAAAATCTTTGCAACTTTTTTTTTAATGCAGATATTTTCCAACATTAGCATTTTTTTTTTAAGAAAAATGCAATTGTGGAAAATACTATACTATATGGCTCAAACTATGTGTCTTAAATTAGAATCACTAAATTTTCATAGAAAAAAATATTAATTAATAAATAAATTGTAGATTTTGATAAAAATTAGTATTTTTTAGACATCAAATTGAATAACTTTTCATGACAATTAAGAAACCTAATTACCTTTTTTATAAACAGATACAAGAACAATAAAAATTAATTATATCTACACAAATTCTAAAATAAAATTATATAACTATGAAAAAAGATAAGCATTCAAAAAAAGCCCACCGATGTTACCTGATGCTGAGGCTACCCATGCCAATCCTAGAGTACCACCAGAAAAATCTCTATATGTAAAAATATAAGCTAAGCAAAAATCATCATGATTGAATTGAGAATTCAAATTCAAAAAATTTGAAACATCTATATTGGGTGAGCAAAAAGGATTGGCACGTTTGACTCTAGGTTCACAAACTCTGGAGTCGTTGATCTGAAAGAACAAAAGATAGAACATTTAGAGAATGACATGAAACAAATGATTACTGAAATGTATCCTAAATACTAAAATTAACATCTTCTAACAAAGTTCTTTTTTTTATCAATTACAGAAAATATACAGAACTCTTAATGAAAATTACTGATGATGATGATGATCTCGTGACCACTTTACAACAGAAAGAGGGGGATGCAGTAACTTCTGAGGGTAAGGAGGAACCCTGAGCACCTGAGGACAGAAGTCTGACTTTTAGCTTATATGAGGATGACACACACACATTCGCTTGTACAGCCCCTTTTTATGGGCGAGGGGGGCACATTCTCACAACTCATAGATAGTACACAGAAAAACAACCCTGCCCTAACCTGTACTTAGACACAGACGGCCCAGATCACGAGGAAGATGCGCTACCTCTGTGCCAGGATGCCGCCGAAAATTAATGATAAGAAATTTAATTATAACAGTTCCTGCAATATATGCAAAACTTTCTAAACACTTCTAAATTTCTCCCACTTGTCAGAAGAGTGAATGGATACTTAAATTGTATTAAAAAGTATTAAGACAGCATTTTACAGACAATGGTCATCAATTTCCATTCAAATGAATTGAAAAAAAATATTTCTACTAAGAATCACATACGACAAAATAACCTAACTTATATATATATATATATAAAAAATTGTTGAACTGGGTTTGTTTAAGTTAAATAGTACTTAATGTTTATTTTTTTAAACTATTTCTTTCAACACTTTTCTTTCCAGATATCAGTATATCATAAAATACCTTTATCAATGGCATTATTACAGACTATCCAATGTCCTTCATCAAATAACAGTAATAAAAACACATATTAAAACTTTAGAAATTAATTTCACCAATTAATTGTTTTTGATGTGTATACATGTTAATCAAATCTTTCTTTTAAAGAAATTAAAGCATATACACATTGTGTAAAATATAAAATTACCTTTCGATATAAAAATTTCAGTAGTTTGTAGTAAAAATGTCATTTAGTGGTATGGTTCTTTTTGTAATAATACTTATAAGCCTGCTAGAAATGTTTTTAAAAAATCAGGTAAAATTATTTATTATAGAAGTTATTTCCCATATAATCTACTCCCTTTTACAAAATAAGTTATTTTCCCCAATTCATCAGGTATTCTTAATACTTTACTTGTATAACAGGATTTTTCTGTACTTTATTTATATTTTCGATTTCCCCAATAATGATCGCAACTAGATAAATGAAATGCAGAAGCTATGAGGACTCTTAGTAACAACATAATATTTAGAAGTTTCCAAACTTCTTAGAATTTTTTAAAAACTATTATGAAACATCAAATATTTTCTAATCAAGTACAATTGCAAAAAAATCATGTCTCTTCAAAAAACATTCAACTTTATACTAGCTACATCAATATTTATATTTACTTCTTTTCCTGTATATATATATATATATATATATATATATATATATATATATATATATCATTGCTTGCTTTTAATCAAGGATTTTTTTTAATTAACTCCTCAGTTAACTGGTTAAAAGCATCCCTTTCAAAAATATTATATAAACAAAATATTAAAAATATTAAAAACAAAAATATATTTACTTACATCGAAAAAGGTAGTTTTACAAAATACCAAACAGAATTCAATTGGAAATTTATGAAAATAACTAGCTCAATAAGATCTTGAAAATAATACAAGTATTCATAACCAGTAATATTTTTATTTTTAAAAAAATTAATATTATCTGGATTAAAAGAAATTTGAGACAAATTCCTCTCTATTTAGTTTCAACATTCTAAAAAAAACATGAATGAATTAATATTACACTACAAGCTTCATGTCAAGAATGTATTTACATAAAAACTTTTTACAGTTTTAAAAGAGATCGAATTTTTACATAAATTAGAAAATAATTCAATTAATTTATTGATACAGAAAGAAATAGAAAATGAAGGCTATTACTAGCTATTACTATAGGCGAAATGAAGGCCAAACTAAAAAATTATAAATGAAAAAATCATTCAAAAAAATAATTAATAACTGAAATTCTGCATGGTTTTTTTTCTATCAAAGCCATTTTTAATTATTTATTACAGCAATTAATAGAATGAAAGAAAATGATGAAATGACTTTTTTTTAAAAGAAATTCCAAATAAGAAACTAATACATTAAAAATTCAAAACAAAAGAGCGGGAAAGGTTATTGATTTATTATTTATTTTTGAAATTTAAAAAAGAATGCCAAATTTGAAATAATATTTGAACTTTGAAAATACTAAATGAACAATAAATGGTAGATTATATTATTTTAATTTCCTTACCTTTATCCTCTGAACAACAAATTTGATTCCTCGAAAACCATCAAAATCTGTATTTTCATATATATGATTTACAGCTTTGATGTGCTGCGACACTAATGAAGTTATTTCTTCACGAATGTTTGTGTCGGAAAGTTCATAATTTCTAATGTGGTCCCATAAAAAAGTGTCTGTTTGAATATATAGTGAACATGCACGTTTCTCAGTATTTGTATCTTTCATTGAATATGGAGTGTATTGTTGTGCGTCTCTTGTATAAATATTGTGATAATTTCTGGTGAATGCTGTACTTCTTTTTCTTCGTAGCATATTCTAGAAAGATAAAAACAATAACATTTTCAGTTCAATGTACTTCTGAAATCTTAAAAACATATCACAAACATACTTTTAAAACACAAAATAAAAAATTATGAATAAATTGAATTAATAAACATTAAAATGATAAATTATTAATTCCCAATTGAAAACTCATTAACAGACTTTAAAGATTTACTTTTTTTGGTGGATTTATCATTTAGAAATACCAATATCTAATGATAACAATAAAAGCTAAGAATAAGTAGCAGTGGAATAAGAAAAAATAAACAGGACTTATTAGTTTATATCTTTTTTATATTTCTTTATTTACGAAAAATACCAAAATATCAAAATTATTAGGTAATAATTTAAAGTATTAGTTTCTTTATACAATAGTAACATATAAAAACACAGAGAAGTTTCAGAAGAAATATTCAATCATTTATTTCAGTTAAGATTTGACCTATAGAATTAAATTCAAAGGTAATTAATTATTCAATGACTTTTCACATATGCACACACAAAATGCACATAGGGAAAAAAATAATAATAAATTCCTGCTGCAAGTCAATGCAATAAAATATGAAGCTAATGTAGTCTCAAAAGGCATTTTAAACTCGTTTTTAATTTTTATTAAGTTTAACAATCTGAGGAAAAAAAGAAAATTGGTACTTTCCAATCAAATTCTATAGTAAAGGCAAATTCCATTTATTTTTATTTATTTATTATCATGTCAGAACATGATCTTATTTTGGTAATGAGGGTTAATAAAAAACCGTAGGTGGAAAAATTTTATTATCTGCACGAGTCTCAAAAATTCAGCTTTAAATAATGCATTGACATAACCTTTATAAAAGCTCCTATTTACAAAAAATTAGTTAATGACTTCAGCAAATAAAACATAGAAAAATGATATTTTGAATACGTGATTATATAAAATGAAAAATGTAGGAAATGTGATATTTTGTTTTAAAAGATAAATGCGAGACAAAGTTATTTTTGTCGTTTGCAATACTAAAGTGACTCATTCAATGAAACAATCAAAATGAATAAAAATATAATTTAACTTGCAGGAGAACATGGTGCTTGGCCGTTCAAGAAATGATGTTCAGACATGATATATTAAAATATGCATAGCAAATTTCTTCTTTTTTTTTTCTTCTTCTTCTTTTTTTGTAATTGACAAAATATGCACAAATGTGCTTCCTTACTAAGTATATTTGTAAAAAAAATGAATGTACACAAATATAAAAAATATTAAGAATATCTTATTTATTTTGCCTTCTACTGAGCTAATGGGAAAATACTGAAATTATTTGGTACTTATGTATTAACTGCATGCCAGGTACTAATCACTAACAGAGAAGATGCCAAAATTGTCATTGATTATCAAAAATGTCTCTTGTTCATTTACTGGCTATGTTAGTGAATTGTAGGCAGTTAAAGTTATAGGCATGTGATTAATTCAAAAAAAAAAAAACTGAATTGTCATATAGGCAAAAAGTTAATCTCGAATGCAAAGTGTTCATTGGTGATAAAAAAGATACAAAATTTAAAAAATTAAAATTTTGCAATTGAGTAGAGAATAATAAAATGAAATTTAAATTGGAAATGTACTAAACAGTTAAATTATTAGGTCTAGAAGTAAGCTTAAATGTTTAATTTTACAATATTATTTTACATAAGCATGATATGTTAGTTTAAAAGATCAAAACAAATAACATCTACAAAAAACAGCAATACAAATAAACAGATTTATATCCCAAGTATATCCCAAGCGATGCATGCCAAGTATAGTATATCTTCAGGGAAAGCATAGTAAACAGTTGGCATGTGCTTTGATTTGATTTCACTTTATATAAATAGTGAATAAAATGAACTAAACTGATCTGAAACTCAAATTTACAAAAATTAAACAATCTTACAGCATGGTCTCCTAGAATTTGCTAACAAAAGTAATAAATCTGACATATGTCATGTCAGGAAATATGTGCAAACAATTATATATTTGCTGTGGTATATGAAATACATAAAAATGTTGGAATGATTATCTAAACATTTTTTTGGAAATTTTAAATTGTACAACAGATTTCATCAGAATTTTAAAATTATCAGAAGGTTGAATACAATATGATAACCCAATACATAATCCAAGGACATATACATCAGAATTCATGTTTATAACTGATCGGTAATCTGAAATTTATTTTGGCTCATTTCAAACCAACTCTAAAATTTTACTATTGTAATTCCATTATTCAATAATATTGCTTTATTACATCACATTGCTCTATCCTATTTAATGCCAATGCTAATTTTTGAAGAATGTATTCGCAACTGAAAAAAAGACAGAAAATTTTGATGCTAGAAAATAGCTAATTTCTTACTTCATGCACTTTGGTTTCAATGTCACTTTGCTTCTCAGAATCATCTTTCTGACTTTTTCTTTCTTCTGGCACTGCAGATGTGCTGATGTCCTGCATCCACTGTAAGATTTTTCCAGTACCTGCACACCCACCAATGTGATCTTCTCTCTTGGCAGTGTAAGGATCACGAACATCGTTTTCAGAATATATGATAGAATGATATGGCTGGTCTTTCAGTCCATATTTATGAGTACGTTCTACGTAATATGTTTGATTTCTAGTATGAATTTTGCCTTCAAAAATGCCATTGCGTATCGAACCATACACAACACTCCCCAGTTCATCTATAAAAAAAGATAACATGCTTTTATAAACTATCTGAACAATAATAATCAATCTAAAAAAATCTGTATATATCCATTATAACCGATTTTTTATTTTTTAAAAAGCGAGATAAGCAAATATATTGATAATTGTTGAAAATTCAGTATGCATTATTCAGTACTTTGCTACCAACGCGCCAAGTTGGCGAGCCCCTTTTGTAGGGTTGCTCTTTTTTGTCTTTTCCGTGGGTCATAACCAGCACAGTAGGAATTTTTGGAAGGAGGAACGCAAGGCATACAGTTGGTAGCAGGGTACTTCAAGCCCCTTCTATGGAAAATAAACCGCATTTATAGAAGCATCACAGTTCCTTAGTTCATCATCAATTAGCTACACCGCAATTAAGAGTACAATAATCTCTTAGTTTATCATCAATTAGATACACCGCAACTAAGAGTTCAATTCTCAATTTCATCTCATTCTCATTTGTGGAGCCTTCATTGGCCTTTACAACATGCATAATTATTCAAAGTAAACCTTGCTTATTCCAAAATCAAAATTCAGCATGTCGAAATATTTAACATTTATATTTTTAAAGTTAATATCACAAAAATATGTATTATTTGATATTGCTATTGTTGCGTCAACGAACTTCCCACTGGAGTGTGCTGCAACTGTACCCTAACTGTAACCTTTGATGTTCAGTCAGTAGGTAGTCTAGTTCTATTTTCGTGTTGTGCTGTGTTGTGATATGTCCGTCCGTTAAATGTTTTAGTAGTCAAAAGAAGTGTCTTCAATCTGTTGCTCTACCGACACAAAATGTCTTTTTCCAACGGCTATTATTATATTTAAAGAAATTACATATTCAAAAAGAGAAAATTTTCTAAAACTTTAATAATGCACAGATTGCAAGGACAATTTAGATTTTTGTTTAAATTAAAGCATATAAATACATACAATTAAATAGTATAATTTTAAAACATATGTTTTTATAAAGATTTTTAAAAATTCCCTTCATTTTTTTTAAGTTGAGAACATCAATTGTTTTTATTTCAAAAATTGTTTATTTTTGATATTTTTATTAAATATTATATAAACAATGAAAATTGCATCAAAAAAAAGAATCATTATTAATTATGATTAATTACAATTATTACAAATATTATACAGTACAATATTATACAGTACATATATATACAGTACATAATATTTTACAGTACAATTACAAATATTATACAATAAGCAAATGAAATTATTTAACTATACCTGGCATGTGTCCTTCGTACACATGTGACATGTCAAAATCTGGATGTTCTCCATCTGGAGTTTCAACGATAAAATTTTTTGAAAATATTGAAGTATCACGTTTTAAACGTATGTTGAAACGCCTAGAAAAAAAATCAATATATTTAAAATTTCACAAATTTATTAACATACTTATCCTAGTTATTATAAATTTTAAATAATTTCCTTACCTCCTCTGAGCATGGAAATTCAAATGAACAAATGAATTGGACTCAGCTGATCGCTTGGCACGTAAATGATTATCATGAACTTTCTTTGTATTATAATTTAGAGGTTCATAATACTGTATATATTCATTTAATCTTTGTGCTGAAAATAAAAAAAAACAATCAATTAAAAAAGCCTTTAAATTAAATAATAATTTTACATTGAAGTATTTAAAAAATTGAGTTAAAAAGTTTGATATATGTACAGTAAAATAAATGTAATGATATGTATTTTTGTTTTTCTGAAATATTATATTAACTAAATTTAGGCAATGCATATTCAATAAAGATTTATTTATAATTAATCTTTCCTGCTACAAGCAAATGGCATTAAAATACAAATATTTACACTATTCTCTCATTATATTTAACATATCTATATTAATAAAAATGCAACTCGAAATTAGTTGCTAAGCGCAAAACTGGAGAACGGCTTGACCGATTCGGCTAATTTTTTAAAAATATTTTCGTTAAGACACGAGGATGGTTCTTATGGAGAGAAAAAATGAAAAAACTGCGAGGAAAATAGTTAAAACGACACTTTTCTAACTTTCCCGCCAAAAATCTGCATTTCCTTCCCCCACGCCAACTGAGTGAGATAGCAGGAAGTAATAAATTATGATTTGTTTAGAAAGAAATGCGCGAAGTCAGTTGGTTTTCATTCATAGATAACGGGGTGTTTAAAAAAGAAAGAAAATAGTTGCTTTTATTATTAGTCGGCATGAATATTTAATCTATGCCTGCTCAAAGAAAAAAAGGCAGCGAAGAAAAAAAGTGATAACAAAGCGAAAAAAGGGTTTATAGAAAGAAAAGCAGTGAAGAAAAAAAGGATAGAAAAAAAAAGAAGGGTGTGTGTGTCACCATTATTTCGTCTGTGCGAGGCATTTTCCAAGCTGTTTTTAAACTTTCGCATCTCTTGAAAACCAATTGTGTCTTTATTTGTTTAGTGTGTTTACATTTATAAAAATTTAAATCTCATTATTCTATAAAAACGTAGAATTTTGGACCTTTCCCTCCCCCATTTAAGTAAAATATCAATTCCGGGACAATCATTGCTCAAATAGAAAGAGAAAGATGAGTAGTACAGTGAACAGAACATCTGAAGAAAATTATACTAAATAATACTATAAATGAATTATTTGGTTATCAAAATTTGTTTGGTTCAAATATATTTTGGTGAAAAACCTGTTATGAGACACAGCTACATAAAATATTATATGAAAATTTTAGCGAGCATTAATACTGGCGAACCGACTGGTCGCCAAAGGCGGCTAGTTTTAAATATATGTATATGTGTGCATGTCATATATAATAAATCTGATATATATAAATATTAAAGAGTCTGAAGGCTTATGTATGCTGTATCTGATTCATGCCTTTGTTGTTGATTTTCATTCATAAAAATAAGAAATACTAATTGCACAAGAGAAGGTTTATTAAGTACCACAATAGATAACATTCCACGGAAAAGATCCAACCTATTTGATAATATTCTGGATCTATCATTATTGCCTCTTATATTAAAAATCTTATATTAAAACCCTCTTATATTAAAAAAGCCAAAAAAGCATAAAATACGAATTATTCACTTTATCATCCACAGTAAAGCATATCTATTATACAAGATGGAATTTGTTCATCATAAATCATTAGGTAAAGTCTATTTGCTTGGCTTTCATCCAGCAATCAAAATGAAATATTGCTTATAATAAGTAAATATATATATCAATGATTTGAGTAGGTTCAAAGAGTAAACATCATTTGTTATGTTAAAATAAAAATATTTTTAACACTAAGCAGTTTCGTATAAAAACGGATATTATTTCAGGAACTTTATTTCAGTTATTTTAAAATGTAGGCCTATAAGGAAAGGGGGAATGAGATATTACATGCTCCTGCTGGTACAATTTAATTTCAAACTTTCATTTAATTAAGTTCAACAAACATCAGTAAAACTCTTTTAATTTCAGTAATTTTTTTCCCTCCAAAATAATTATGTAACAGAAAGAATGTACTTCGAAAGAAAACTTAATAATACATAGATAAATATTCAATCCCAATTGTGACAAAAAATCTGTAACTTTTTCATTTCACCATGGAACTTACTCTTAAGATTTTATACATAACAGAAGATTATTTTAATTCGATAAGACTTTCATATTGTAAGTAGATTCAATAAGTTATTCGCGAATTTTAATTTACTGATAATACATTTATGATTTAAAAAAAATACGAAATACAATACTTTCATTAAACAAATTGTAACTTCATTCCACCACTTAGTTTGAATAAAATATTTTTGAATATATTTCAAATTACTTTTAGTTGAAAAGTAATTAATATCATTTTGTGATTTTTTTTAACTTCTTTTGTCATTTGCATCTCCTAAGTGGTTTTTAATATGAAATACTTATAAATATGGAGCTATAATCTCAATCGGAGATTTATTTATTTTTAATTTCAAAGTTTCACAACTCAGAAAAAAATAAATTTATATTTAGTTTATTAAAATAATATTGTTCTGACGCCAACGCCATCTTGTGGGCTTTTTGTAGCTATCTGCAGAGATAATGTTTAATAAAGCAAGGAGAGTGGAACAAGAATAAAAGAAATACTTCTTATTTGAACGTAATGTAAATTACTTTCTGTTGCATTTTCTTTCTTTTTTTTTTCTCCAAAAATTATGTTGCATTCACATTAAAAAGTATTTTCTTTAAGTCATTTCATCACAAAATTAGCTTGATTTTTCAATTCAAGTAAAATTTGCGTATTTAAAAAATTTCGAAACTTTCGCATTCGAACAAAGGAAAAAATGCATGAAAAGCATGACATTGTGATTAATACTACTTGGCCATTTTCACTAGATTTACCATACATTTATTCTGAAAGAATTGCGAAGCTTTTCAGCTAATTATGAATGCAACGAAGCCTAGGAAGCAGGAAATGCTACTATCACATAAGTAGGAAATTAAAATATGCACGAGTCTGATAAAAAAAAATTAAATCATGGGAGAATAATTTATTACACGATAAATTATTCGTCAATACTAATGAAAAAAAAATAGAACATTCATTGAAGAGAAGAGTTCTTTTAGAGTTATTAAAATAACTGAAGTAACGGTAAGTAAACATTCATTAAATGCAAATAAAGAAAACTTCTGATCAAATATTAACTCGGTCAATGGTGCTGAAAGAAAAAGAACTCTACTACGACTACGACACTAACAATCGCTGGCTATTAAAAAATTCTAAAGTTAAAACTTCCATGTTTAAGTATTGTCGCAAAGTTTTCACCACTTCTATTTTTAGCTTTGTAAGCACATTTAGAAAGAAAAAAAAAACATTATAAACATTTTTTCCTCTGAATTATTCAAGCATTTTAGAAGATATTAATAAACCATTTGCTGTTTCATTGTCATTTTTGAAATGCCATCACAGAACATTTACCATACTACATAATTTACAGGCTTTTATCATCTTTCGTCGTTGAATATTCCGATAATATACTAACTAATAAATAATTCATTAATAAAAACAAAATATTTAATAAAATATCCATTTCTCTTAATACTATCTAATCTACAAAAAAAATAAAAATTTGCATCGATTTTTCAAATGTAAACAAAATGGTAGAAAAAAATAATCTTATTATAAATGGGAACATGTATCAATGCCATGAATTAAGAATTGTTTACAAAAGACTTAAAGATTTAAAAGTTCATTAAAACAACGAATAACAGAATTATTGTTCTTTTTTTTAAACTAGTTTAATCCGTTTGGGACGATGTTATGCATATTGTCAAGTTAAATAAAAAATACTAAAAAAACAGGTTCTGCAATGTGACCTTTTCAAAAGTAAAAAAAAGTATTTCCTCTACCTAAGATGAACCATGTTTCACGAAATAAGAATGTAACCATAAAAATGACGTGATCCTAGGAAGTGCAAGCTGTTCCGATTCACCAACCAAACAAAAAATAAAATGAAATCGAATACAGAACAAAGTCGTATTATACCTCGAATAGAAAGCAAAGGGCGAAAAAAATACGGAAGCCGTCAGCAATAGCTTATACTAGTTTGACAGGAGAATTGTAGGGTGTACTTTTAGGACTAAAATTGCAAGCAGGGCGGTAAATTGGTTCATTTCCGAGAAAATAGACGAGGAATATAGAAAAAAAAATGCACCTGAAAAGCATGAAAACGAATTATAATTCAAAAAGGTGTGTGTGGTGGGGGGAGGGGTAAAAAAAACAGATGGTTTATTTTTTAATTGACAAAAGAATCTAACTGATGTATTTATATATCTATAAACAAAATGTTAATAAATACTTTATTGATTTCTTTCGATCTTATTCTACATATATTGATTAGATACTTTTCGTCCAATGACCCTTGATATGAGATAACTTTTCAGTAGAGATCAAGTTCCTTCAAAGCACCAAACATGTGAGAATTAATTGCGTGCTAAAGAATTTTGGAATTTCTAAATATAGCGTAGAATATAATAAAAGTTGTAGGGAGAGAAGAACAGAATATCGATTCGAATTCTTTTCTATCTCAAATGCAATTTTAACAATACAGCGCTTAAACTGATTAAAGACTAAATTATTCGTATTTATTTTATAAATATTTCATATAGAGTTATTCTGTACATTTACACAGAATAAATTAGAAGCACTATTTATAAAATAAATAAGTCAGGTTTATGACACTTATAAAAACATTATTTGATTTCAAAATTAATTGGATATTTTTACTATAATAATGAATAAAATTAAAAACAATCAAAAATATATAAAACACAATCGAAATTTTAAAAAATAACATGCATCATCATTTTTTTTATTATTATTTTGAGTGACTAGAATGACACTATTTTTTTCAGATCGCATTTTCTTAGGCATAATTATTTTGGTATTTTTAAATATTTTTTTAACAAAAAAAATAATTTTTGCCTTTTAAACCATCACAATAAATAAATAAATAAATAAATGTGAATTTAAAACTTGATAAATAAGCTATTACAGTTTCATTATTAATGAACACCTGCCAAACAAAGGTTTCATTTCTGAAAATTTCCATTAATTTGCACCTGCACGCAACGGTTAAATGTACTAATGCTCTGGAAATAAACAATAAAGACTAAACACGAATAACTACCATGTTATTTTTCATTTTAATAATAACCAGAAGCAAGATACTGAATATTTCATTCAATGATCGCAATACAGACAAACTATTAGAGGTTTGT
>JAOUZG010044841.1:1553830-1601046 GCA_026289955.1 Argiope argentata
TCTAATTAAATAGCACCTTCTTTCTCGGAAATAAATTGTCTTACTGAATCAACTAGAACGCTGAGTTGTTTGTCGAGTCAAAACATTCAAAAGCGATTTAATTTTAGATTAGAAATTTAAATATATGATAATCCGAAGACGACGAATAATCTCCAGGCATAACAACAACAGAGTTTGAAACAAAATTTGCGTCTGTTCACCAATAAATGAAGTTCAAACAGGGAGCTAAATAAGTATGATAATTGTGTGTGTGTGTGTGTGTGTGTGTGTATGTGTGTGTGTGTGTGTGTGTGTGTGTGTGTGTGTGTGTGTGTGTGTGTGTGTGTGTGTGTGTGTGTGTGTGTGTGTGTGTGTGTGTGTGTGGGTGTGTGTGTGTGTGTGTGTGTGTGTGTGTGTGTGTGTGTGTGTGTGTGTGTGTGTGTGTGTGTGTGTGTGTGTGTGTGTGTGTGTGTGTGTGTGTGTGTGTGTGTGTGTGTGTGCGCGCGCGCGTGCGCGCGATATATATATATATAGAGAGAGAGAGAGAGAGAGAGTCAATCAAAATATGACTTAGAACTTTTCATTTGATTTTTATTTATTTATTTGCTAAATTTGACTTTCGGATTTCCAAAACTTTTTTTTAAAAAAAATAAATAATCCCCGTATTCCTCATACACTTTTGATAAAACACGTCAAATAAACTGCAGATTATACATAGTAATCGCTTCCAAAACAAGATTTACAGTCTCCTTCGGAAGTCTAACAACTTCCTTCTTCGCTAGGAAGTTGTTAGACTGACTTTGGACGCTATTATCGGTGTATATAAAATATCAGACTGCTCAGAGCAAATACAGGGATGTAGTGGATTTCAGAATAATCATCCCGCTTTCTTTTTTTTTAATGTAGCAGTTGATGCCAAAATAAAAAAACATAATACCCTCGACCCCCCCCCAAAAAATAATTTTTTTTTTCAGTATTCAACGAATATCCAAATCAAAAGTTGAAGAGCTAATGTTTTAATGGTATTTAAAGCATAAAGAATTTTTTTTAATGAAAATTGAACTTCAAAAAAGCATAAAGGAAAAATGAATATAAAAGTGTGCAATGGTTTGTACGTGAAAATAAGTTTTTAAAAAAAATCAAAACTGAAAGTTCTTAAAATTTCTATTTTTAGAAAACTTTTAACTAATATTGTACAGCTGTATTAATACTAACAAAATTAACATTAGTTTGCTGAGAACTCAATTTTTGCATATTATAATCAAATTGAAAAATAATATAAAAATCGTAAATAACAAAAAGAAATATATAGAGAAATTTCCGATGCACAGAAATATAAAATACAAATCATCTATAATTCCCTAACTAAAAACAATATTACATAATTTAATCTTTAAATTTTTGGTAGTAAATATCTGTGATAATGATGTTGTTGTTCCCGTGTTCTGCTTCACAACAGGAGGGGTGCATTAGCTTCTGAGGGTAGGGATCCCTGAGCATCCGATTGCAGAAGTCTGAATTTTATCTCACATATGTCACAAACTTTTTTTACAGGGCGGACTTCGTTTATGCATTTGATTCATTCATCCACAGATTGTAATTTAGATCTGGAACAGAGAACGATCACCTCTAACCCAGTATTTCCAGTGGTATCACCCTAGACACGGAGGAATTTGTGTCTACGACAGATTTAATGTGCGCCAGCCACCACCACACACGGGGAGTCTTCGGCCGGCAGGGTTCCAACTCGCAACCCAAGGGATGCGAATCCAAAGCCTTACAAACCATTCTATCCCAGCCTTCATAGAAATATATTATACAAATCTATTACTCCCTAACTAAAAACAATTTTACATAATTCAATTTTCAAATTATAAGTAGTAAATATTTTTGACAGTGTAATACCCCAATATTACTTTAATTATGCAGATATGTTTGCCAAATTACATTCTGTTGAGGAATAATCGTGTAAATCTTTAAAAATTTGCATTCAGGAAAAAATTGGAAACAATGAATTTTAATCGTGGTATATTTCTTAAGGTGATGAAAGATTGAATTAGATATATTGTAGAGAAAATCAATTCATGACGATTTTTAGGAAAACCCAGTTCATAAAGTTGTTCATTCACCCGGCGACATACAAATGATAGAAAAGAACTCAAATCACTTCTTTTATGAATCTATCTTTATGTTTGGTTCAATAGCTATAAAAATGTTTTAAAAAAATCTTGAATTGGCATTCTAAGGTGCTTTTGTATTTGAAATTAAGAACGTCAAACAGAATTATCATATATAATTTGTAATGAAAATCGAACTAAATTTTATTTTTTAACAAAAACTAATGATTATTTGAAATAATATTTTGCTAAAACTATTCCAAAATAAAATCACGTTCCTTCAACCAGATAAAAAGCATCTGCAGGAACATTATAAACATATATGTAGCAGTGGGGCGGTTGAAGGTCACGATAAGAACCGCGACACTAGGGACAGTAGCCGAGTAACAAAACCGCAATACTAAAAGTATACTCTATCGTAGATGTTATCTGGTTTATGAAACTAGCGCCACAGTACTCCTCCACATGAGTCGCCGGAGAGACTAGCGATTTTTTTATAGTGCCAAGCCTTATGGCACGCGTGTGAGTGCGTTGAGGCGTTAAGTATGTTTGATGGCTTTGTTTGGTTGCTGCATCAAGTGAGTCTGACGGCTTTGTTGGGTTGCTACATTAAGTGAGTCTGACGGCTTTGTTTGGTAGCTCCATCAAGTGAGTCTGACGGCTTTGTTTGGTTTCATCGTCAAGTGTGTCTGACGGCTTTGTTTTGGTAACTGCTTCAGGTGAGTCTAATGACTTTTTCTGCAGATAGATGGCGCCACGACAGTTGCAAGAGATTGCGTTGTCAAGGTCACCAAGGTGACAAGTGGAGGTCAAGGTCGAACCCGCGACGCTAGGGCCAGTAGCCAAGTAACTTAACCACAACGCTAAAAGTATACTCTGCTATAGTAGATGTTATCTCGCTTATGAATCTAGCACCACAACAGCACCGGAAAGTTTGCAACTCGTTAAAGTTTGAAATTTGACCATTATTATTATTTTTCTAACAAAAAAGTATTGTAAGCGTCAAAAATTCCGAAATCGAGATTGAGATGAATCTCAACGTTTCTAACTTTCCCGAGTTCAAAAAAAAAAAAAAAATAACATTATATGTCCATCTATCTTTAAACCCGATTAAGCAACAATGCTTTGAGCTTGATGGATGAAGTTTGTTGTATGCTATTTACGCGAAATTTGTAAATTTCTATCGAATTTTAAACGAAATCTATTCAAAGCAAATCTGTCCAGATGTTCGAATATAAATTATTGCAACAACTGAAAAAGGAAAGAAGCTAATTATAAATAAAATTTGTTCAGTATATATATTTGAAGTACAGATATATATCATGTTTGACGACCATGCCTGTTAAGTCCGTACCTGTCGAAGAACCGACAGATCAAAATGTCAACGTAAATGTATCACCGAAATTGTAAACGTGATAGTTCAAAATCGCAATGATTTAATTGTCAAATTTGGTACGTGATTTTACGAAAATCGTAGCTCAATGTCAAATTTTAGTTTCAATCTGTTTATATAAACATGCTGAAAATTAGTAATTTACATTCAACAAGCAACTGAATTTATTATTGAATATGATAGTTTAAAATTTTTAGTGTACAGAATCCAGCAATATTGCATCCTTTTATATAAATATCAAAGATAATTTATCACTTTTTGTTTATCATTGGGCAGCACAGTCAAATTTTGTCAGACGGATTTACTTCTGGTAAATATTGTGATAGTCGATAAATAATACATTTTTATTAAGGAAACACGTATTTTTATATAAATATTATAAGGAATAATAGTGTGTAATACAGATTTTGAAATTCAAGATGGTTGAAACGATTATGAAGAATTATAATCTTTTAATTTAAAAGAAAAGAAAAACTAAAATTTGCAATATGAGCTGCTTTTGATAATCCACAATTAATTACAATTCTAAGCAAATCAATAACAGTTTTAATTAACAATGTATAAAAATTATAAAATAGAACATTTCTTAACTAAACGATTATTTTATGTACACTATATTTCATGATTAAAAATTGTATCATAAGGGATTAATCGAATATTTATTAAAATTTATAAAGCATTCATCTTTAAGATTTGAAAAAATAATTTTTAATTACATTTTTCTTTGTTTTTACTAAATCATTCAGTTTTATCATTTTCTATATTTTCATTTATGTCGGAACATTTTTGCATATTTATCGTACATTTTTTTCTCCTCCCCCCCCCCTTTTCATTCCTTTTTCTGACATAAATATTAATTAAAGATGAGTTTCGTCTTTAATCCGATGTTTAATGAAGTTTCGGTTTAAAATGCAACGCAATTAAAAATTTCCCTTTGTTGACTCTTTTTAGTATTTTTTTTTTTCTCTCAGTCCTAGCAGAGGCTCATTTCAAACAAGCAGCTAAACCGAATTGATAAACGTTTCCTCAACAAACAAACGTCAGCCAACAGCAATCACATCCGATAAAAATTCACCGCGATTCCGCAACGCTCAAAATAACTGGGATGACCTAAAAAAATTAATTGGAAGGGACAAAGGCACAGTATCGCCGAAGAAAAGAGCTCATGCACTAAAATAATGCAACACAAATACTTATGAACTTCATATAAAATGCGCAATTAAATTTATAAATATTTCGTTTGAATAGAATATTTTCTTTAAGCTGTCTTATCTCAATTTTCAATTTATTTCACTGCAACTTATATTGAGCCTTAAAAAAGACTTAAGCACAATGCAAATTCGTGCAACAAAAAGAAAGAAAAATAAACTAAACAACGATACATTTTCTTGACGCAAAACAACAACATAAGAAGTATAAATTTTAAAAAAAATAAATCAATTCCTGCTTACGTCAACAAAGAAAAATTTTATTAAATAATTACAATGAATATAAATAATTTACCAAAAAATAATTGATTTTCACAATAATTGAATTCGCATTCTTCACCATCGAACGAAAAATAATAAAATCCTTGCATTTTACCGATTGGGCTACTGTCTGTTGATTTCAATTTTCATCACAAACAGCTAAAATTATATTTAAAGTATTAAAAATTAATTTAATTAATGAATTTATATTTGAGAAAATAGTATTAACATCAGGTGTCATCCACTACAAATTTATATATATATATATATATATATATATATATATATGAATTTGAGAGATCAATAAACAAATGATACAAAAAAACAATTTTTTAAAATCCATTCCTACTTGAATGATTAGGAAAAAATTTATTTTAGTGGGTTTTTTTATTAAATAATTACAATTGTTGTTATTATTCATGTGTTATGATTTACAACGGAAGGAGGGGTGTAGCAGCTTCTGAAAGTATGGGCCCTGAGCATCCAAGAAAAGAACTCCGACTTCTAGATCATATACCTCAAAAACCCTTTTTACGGGGCGGACTTCATTCATTCATTCATTCATTCATTTCATCCATCCACAGATCGTAATTTAGATCTGGAACAGAGAGTGATCACCTCTGGTACAATATCCCCAGTAATATTTCTCTCGACACGGAGGACTTTGTGAACTCGCAGCACAAAAGATGCGAATCCAACGCCCTACCAACCAGGTTATCCTGGTCCAACAACTACTATAAATAATTAGTCAAAAAATTATACTAGTCTTGAATTTTCAATGCCAATTGAGGATTCAAAGCCAATTGAAGCAAAGCAAAATGCGTAAATTTTCTACATCAGTTGAGGTAATGCAATACAGATTAGAAATTTCTAATTTTCTTTATTTTGTATTATTGTAATTCGAAAGTACTTCAAAACAAATCCGAAAAATCAATTAATTAGCAATGTTTAATTTTAAATGCATCAAACATTATGAAAATAAACACAATAGTTTAAAATAATCGGCCGAAAACAGTTCAAGCCTAACATCTCATTAGAGTGGAGAAAAAGCAAACTGAATTCGTTTTTTATTTGGCGACAGGGAAATGAAAAATTTTTCGAGGTAGTTAGTTTTAAATTAATTAAAAAATTAATGAATTAATATTTGAAAAAACTGCATTAACATAAACTGTCATTAACTACAAGTTTTAAAAAATTCATTTGAACTTAATTGGATGAATAAAAAGTATTTTATTAACGATTGAAATTTTGAACAAGATTATATTATATATATATTAGCAATAGAACAGCCCATTAAATTCGTCATATAAAAAAATTGCTGAAAAGAAAATTTTCCATATTTTAGTTAAAAATTGATGGAAAGAGCCTTTTTTCTATATCAGGTTGCCAATTATGTTTTTATTATCTCCTGTACAGGGTATACAAAGAGAAAATAAATACTGTAATCGTAAAAAAATTCGGGATTTTTTACGAATCGCGACGTTTCAAACCTCTCCAAGCCCCAAAAAACACATTTTTATAATTTTGTATGTGAACATAGTAACTAAAAAGTTTTGAGATAGTTGTATAGAATTTGGTATATGCACTTAATACGTTTATAAATTTATATTAAATTTTAAACAAAATTCAATCAATTCAAGTTTGTACAAAAGAAATTAGAATTAAAAAAAACACTCGAAAAAACCAAATAAAAAAAATTTACACAGATTCATCAAAAATGCAAATCTGTATCAACTTTGGAACTGCATTTGTCGAGAAATTCCTTTTTCTTGCACGATAACACAATAAATCTAATGTGCTACGTGAACTTGTGACTACAATTCTAGTTTTATATCAGATTTTAACTTCAATCTACCGGAAAAAACGCGCCAAAAATATATGTTCTATTTTCTGGTATCTACGTCAATGATTACACGTTAGATAGAGAGACATTAAAAAAACTAGATTCACACTAAAGACTGGTCTTTCGTAATTCCTGTTGGCCAAAAGATTTAGTTGATACAAGATTTATTTTTACTATACCTTGAAGCACTATATTACAATACTCTTTTTTTAATATACTCTGAAGCCATGTGTGAAAATAAAAATCTGAATACTCGTGGTGTTCACAGTCTTAACCAAAATCCGCAGTTTTAGATAAAAAGATAGAATATTTTTATTAAAATTTAAGAGCAAAACTTTCGCTAAGGTCCCTCATATGGATTCTATGGTAATTTCAATAGCATTTTGATATACATATTAAAAAATAATGCTGGAAACGTGTTTGTGAAATTAAATAAATTAAAATATTTTAAATTCTTATATTGACATACTTTATTAAATACGAAATATCTTAAACGGTTTATAAGTAAAAAAATATATATATATTACAATACATCAATTAAACAAAGTCAAGAATCAAATTTTAATTTCCTAAATGTTAAATTATAGAATTAAGCATGAAGTAAAAAATAACCGTTATTTACGTTTATCATGACGTCATAAAAAATGATCACTCTGCTTGAAATGCTTTAATATTTGGATTTGGCTTTATTCCAATATCAGAGGTCACAAATATGTTTCGTGGACTACTTACAAAAAAATAATTTTATTACAAGTAGTTAAGAAAATCATTTAACAAGAAATTCATTTTAACAAAATATCAACAGCCATTTTATTAAAATTTATCGAACACTGTTCTGATAAAATTTACTTTTAATTGATCACTAACTTTATACCTCATTTCTGAAGTTATTACGAGAGAAAAAATGTATTGAAATAAATCTATTAATTGATCACTAATTTATATTTCATTTTTGTTCCGATTACGAAAACAAAACATTTTAATTGTATTAAAAAATCTATTAATTGATCACTAATTTGCACTTCATTTTTGTTCTGATTACGAAAAAACATTTTAGCCAAGCACGTGACCTCAAAAATGTTTTTAAGTAATAATAATAATAATAATAATAGGGGTCACGGCTAGAAAAAAATTGTGAAACGTCTTAAAGAATGAAGAAGAAACAAAGAGGAAATCCTTTAGAAACATGAATAACGGGAATATACTTTCAGTGCTACCTACTTACGCTCCAACGTCAATGATTAAATTAGATCCTGAAAGGCATTTAATCACAATTTTTTTACAAAATGCATTAAAAATAAAATAATAATAAGTTCTATATGATGCAAACATTTAGGAAGAAAAGTTTAATTTTTGCTTTCTGCGACAATTGTTGGCAAATGCGGCAAAAGCTGGACATAAAAAATATTTCGAAAAAAATCACCAAAATTTTGAATAAAGTAACACAACTTTTGCATTTGTATTATTTAACTGAAAAAAAAAAAATTTTTAAAGTTGTGAAACGTTTTTCATAATTTTCCAATAATATTTTCAGAAGTGATCATAGGAAAATGCCAAAATTTGGCTTGATTTTCAATGGAAATTCTCAATAAAATTTCAAAAAATCACTGCGAGCTATACATTTTCACTTTGTAAGTTTTGTGTGTGTGTGTATATATATATATATATATATATATATATATATATATATATATATATAATGTATTATTATTTGTTGTAAGCAGAAGGTGGAAGACTTAGATGACACTTAGAATTTGCAAGTTCCTTTTACCATCACGGGAAGCCGACAGTATGTACAAGCAAAAGCGACCAGCACAACACAAAACAGAATGGCGAAAAGCTGAAGTGCAAAAGGGAGGGAAATCATTATCCCTGTTCTTAAATACCATAAGATTTTGGTAGGAAAAATATTTTTTCTTAGTGCCTATATAATGAGATTTCAAGGGGGATTTCCATTAAACAGGCAAGGGGGAAAAGAGGATCTTTTAAAGGAATGTGCTTGGATGTTCAATTTTCCTCCTCTCACTCGGAGTGTAGGAAATAGTTGGCTTTTAGTTGATTCAGCAATTTTACGAAGATTCTGTTAAATTAATTTACTAGAATAAGTGGAATGGGTCAGGAAATAAGATAATATTTTTAGAATGAAGTTACGAGGGGCTAAATTAAATTGAAACTTAGAGAAATTAGATTTAAATTAAGAATTTAAAATATCATTTCATATACATATATTAAATATGTAGGCTACAGATCAAACAGCCTGGCTTCTAGAGTGGCAACTCTGATGCACATTCATTTTTTATTTATTATTTCTTACTTTTAAATAATTTATCTCGCGAACAGAAGATTATCGTTTGGTGCTTTCTTAAAAAAATTCTTTTTTAGTGTTGTTAACTATCGAATTTTTGTAATATATTTTTATTTTGTATTTTTATTTATTTTAATTCTTTCAATGAATTAGTAATTTTGATATTGCAAACGATCATAAAAAATTTTCATGCATTTATTGACAAAAAATATTACACTTTTTATTTATTTCATTTCATATAATCACTTGCACAAAATTATATTTTCCTAGGTTTTATTTGCGGTTGTAATTAACTTTTTTTTTTAATCAGAACTTCTGAAAATGTGATCCTAACGATTTTTTTAGATCCTCGTGAAGATAAAATTTAATTTTTATTTTATGTGAAATAAATTTTTAAAAAATACGGTTAAAATAAATGATTAAAAATTCATTAAAAATAGAATTTTAATTTATAGGTCAAGACATTAGTATCATTGAAAAGCTAATTTTTTTAGCTTTAACTTGATTTAAAAATCAATTTTGTGCTGAAATATTTTCAGAAGTTATACCGAAAAAACGTCAAAATTTCGCTTATTTTTTAATTAAAAATTCAATAAAGGGCTCCGAGGTGAATATTCCCGGCCCCCTTCAACAGCTACCAAATTTGGTAGCTGTTGGTCGAACGGTCTGGCCTGTAGAGCGCCAATAAACACACACACACACTGAGCTTTATTATAAGTAAAGATTAGTAGAGATATAGTTTTAAATACCATGTATTAGTGAAAAGAAATTTATAAAATTGTATTTAAAAAAACAGATGTAATATTTCCTTTTATCCCTTATACTCCGATATATAAAAGAATCTCCTTGCATATATATATCAGATTTTTTTCCCAGGAACTTTAAATTTTTAATATAAAGTTTTTGTACATCAAATGGAGTTTTCCTAACCTAAACAACAATTTTTAATCAAAAAATATGAATATGGATGCAATTATAAATGCAATCGGAAATCGCCCGCGTATTTCCTTCCAAATCAAGGAATTTGAATTAAATTAGGAATATCGGATTTGTTCTACCGGTAACCTGCAACAAATTCATGGAAGGCAGGAAATGGTTCTGTGAAAAATCAATATAGACAATTGCTGCTCAGTTGTGTATTATTCTTGGTTTCTGTTCTGCAATTTATCCCTAATTTGAAGCGAAATTGTAGCTTAACATTCAGTTTGGTTTCATATTTCTCATAGTAAATAATGGCATTTGAAAGACATTTTAAGAATGAAAAAGATTTTCAAATTCGTTAAGGATATATAAAACGAGATGGAAAATAAAATTGTGCCAAAATTAAAGAATGAAATTTCGACACGTGGAATTCAAGCAACTTGTTAAAAATGCCCAATTTTTAGTATATTTGAAAATGTTGGAGATCAGAAACGACTTAAATCCTTAAAATTACACAATGCAATATCAAAATAAGTAAAAATCATGAAAAATAAGAACAAGCATATGACTGGGAAGCAAATTATTAATAAAATGACTAACTACGCTGCAAATTCAGGAATTTCTATTTCCACGCTACGCAGGGCGAATATCAATATCTTGCGGCCATAAGCAATACAAATTATGACGGCTTCATTTTTCAGAAGATTGTCAATTTCGTTTCAAAATTCAGCTCATTTTTCAAATGTATTCAAAATTAATAATTAATAACTTAAGTTTAATAATTCTAATTTTAAAATATTTTATATTTTACTAACTTTGTATGCTTTTTGTTATGAAAGTTGTGTAAATTAGATGTAAATATTGTAAATATATATGAATTTTTGAGTAAATATTGTAAATAATTTTAAACAGCTTACTGGTATAAAACTAATTGTAATGGAATCACGCGTTAGCGAGAAAAGACCTTTCTAAGGAGATTTACAACAGAAGATATACGTATTTGATTATGTCGACGTAATGAGGACACTTACTGTTTTTACTATGCGCCGAAATGTATAGTAGAAGTTATGAAATAAATATTTGTTCTTAGAGAATGTTGGTGAAAGTTCCACTGTTGTCTGGAACGAGCACGCTGTTTCTGCGTTTGCCCTGTCCATTTTAGAGAGACGCTATTTATGGTGAGGCTTAAAGGTAGATAATCGGATCAGTTCGGAGAAAGAGTTACGTTAGTTGGCTTAGCTTGAGAAAGCGATTTTTCTTTGTGACGTGCGTTCTATAGCTTTGACGTTAACCAAAATTAGAAAATTAAATGGAGTTACTTCGCTGTGAGTTTGTAGCTTGTGTTGCGTTTATTTAATAAGCCTGTATCTCCGCATCGTTCTTGTGAGAATTTTTTGCAACGATATGTATTTTTTTACTCATTTATTATGTTTTTAGATTAGCCGGTATTTCCATTTGCATACAATATAATTCATTAAAGTAAATATTTTATCTTATAAATATTGTAACTAAATGAAGCTAATGATGCCTATAGGACCCTGATCAATTATTGATATTATTCTAATATTTCATCATTCACAGTTTTTTTTAGCTAATTTATGAATATGGTAACTAGAAAAATAACGTTTTTATAATCGCCATACTAGTGGACTCTTTTTCAACTTGCGGCTCAAGTCAATTGCATAATTTGCCGAGTTGGAAACCTACCACTGATGCTACACTAGATCGGAGGATTGCAATCTTTTCTGGCCATCTCCTCCTTTAAAAGGGAGAAAAATTCAAATGCCACACAATAATTCATCAAATTACATATTAAACTTCGAAACAACCATTTGACTATCAGAATAGGCATGCAACGATTATCGAGTATCGAGTGCATGGCGGACATTCGTGCCACGTTGTAACTTTTTGTTGGTGATAAGTCACCAAATGTGACAATTATCTTTAACATATTTTAATAACCCGAAAAATTGATGCCTCAAAAGTGATAAATCACTAATTTACTGCCTACGCATTTTGTGGCTTCAAAAACCTCAAACCAAAATACATGATGATTAAAGAAAGAGAGAAAAGAAAGAAAAACTAACGAGAAGTTTGAGGCTGGCAGAGTTTTAAGAATTCCAAATGCCGGATTCCAATTTCATTAATATCAATCGCTAATTGTCATGCTCAGTGATGAGCAATCTGTTTGTTTTCTTACGTCATAAATAAACTTTTGAATTGAACCCACGCTCTGTCAAATGCAAAGAGAAAAAAAAAAGTACAAATTTCTCCATTTCTGCTTATTATATAAGACAGTGATCTAATAATAGTTTTTTAGTAACTAAATTAGTTAGTATCCCTTTTAGAATTTATTTTCAGTTCTTCATTGATTGAGAGTTCTATGAAATTATTCTAAATTTGGTGATTTCAGCTGTATCTGTATTTGAGAAAAGATCACAAGCAATTCCGATATATTCGAGTAACTGAAATTGATAGGTAAATCTATTAGTTAACTCATATTATTGATTCCCTAAATAAGGAAAGCACGTCACATTCGTCCCCTTTACTGATTTAACCATTTACCGCAGAATAAGCTACTGCCATCAGTTAAGATTCTTTTGCTTGATCGAAAATATATAATTTAAATGGATATTAAAAAAATAGCATAATGTTTGTTCACAATACTATTAAATTGTAAAATGACAAGAAATATCTTATTGGTCAAAAATGAGAAAATTTTTGAATTTTGATTCCTAACAGTCGACCAAGTTTTTTTCAGAAATCTTCAAGTTTGATATACAGAATCCACAAAGCTCTCAAAACATTAATTAAGGCACTTCCAATGTCAACTTTTTTTTTCCCAGATTCATCTCAACTTTTACATACAGGTAAATTGTTCAAATTATAAAAAAGACTAACGTTTTCATGTTTTTTTTTTTTTTGTCATGTCAGAACATGATATTGTTTTGGGAATGAGATTTTTCTGGCGTCAACAAAAATCCGTAGGCGAAAATTAAAAATTTTACTATCCGCAGGAGCATCTCAAAAAATCAGCTGTTAATGACGCGTTGCCAACACATTTGCAAAAGATCTGATTAATAAAATAAGTTAATGATTATCGGAAATAAAACCTAGAAAAATGTAATTTTGAGCACGTGATTATATGAAATGAAATAAATAGGAAATGGGATATTTTTTTTAAACAATGAATGCGAGACAAAGATTTTTGGATCGTTTCCAATACTAAAGTGACTCATTCAATGAAACAAATTATATATATATATATATATATATATAAAATATATATATATATATATATATATAAACTTGCACGAGCACGTGGTGTTTGTTTGGCTGTTCAAGAAATGATGTTCTGACATGATACATGGAAATATGCGTGTAGATTTCCTATTAATCTTTTATTTGTTTATTTATTTACTTTTTCTTTTCAATTCCTATTATTAGTTTACTCTTCCTATGTATATAATTTTGAACAAATTTTCAATCGTTAATAAAACACTTTTCATTCAAACACTCAAGTTCAAATACATTTTTTTTTAACTTGTAGTGGATGACACTCGATGCTAATACCGTCTTTTCAAATTTAAATTCATTAATTTAATTTAATTCATTTTTAATACTTTAGAGTTTTTGCAGTTTCTAATGAAAATTGAAATAAACGTATAGTAGCTTGATCGGTAAAACGCAAGAATTTCAATATTTTTCACATGAAGGTGAAGAACACAAGTTCAATTCTTGCGAAAATCAATAATTTTTTGATAAATTATTTTTATTATTGTAATCATTTAATAAAAAAGTAACTAAAATAAAATATTTCTTTGTTGACATAAGTAGGAATTAACTTCAAAAAATTATATTAATTGTTAATTTTTAAATCAGATCTAACTGCATTTATTAAGTAATGAAAATCTCCTAGATATGCAGTGGAAGAAACGCTTTTCGGCTGTTGGCTTGAAAATAAGGACTTGTTTTTAAATACTGCGTCACTATTTTTAGTTATATATATAAAAAGCTCATTTTTTTTTCAAAGAGCGTTTGTGAAAGATGAGTGGGGCTTACGCTTTATAAAATTAGAATAAATTTCAATTATTTAAATAATATAAATAATTTTTCGATTTAATAAATACTATTACATCATTTAACTGTAATTAAACGAATTTAATTCATTTAACTGTATTTAAATGAATACAGTTTCTCAAATATAACAATTGTAGATGATTAATCGGCCGAACAAGTTTCTTTTATTTTAAATTCTTTTTTGCAATTTTTTAATTGTTTACTTTATCACATTATTACACTTTGTTGGCATCTACAACGTATATTTTCAACCAGCTTCTGTCCTGGATCGAAATTCAAGATAATTGGTTGTATCAAAGATCTAAAAAAGGAATTTACTTAAACAAAATTCCATATCTACGCATTTCAAGAGAATGTTGGGTAATTACGTATTATACCGTCTTCGTAACTCATTGGCGACGGATTTAGATTTGGCGATAAAGATCAACGGATTACACCATTGCTGGATTGCCATAATAGGCGGTTTAGCAACTGATTGGCGACAACTTCAAATTTGGCGATAAAGTTGGAAGGAATTATATGTAAGTATCTAATGTTGAGTATTTTATCTGCACTTTTAAAAATAGCGTTTTGTGCATTAAGTGTTTTTAAAGTCTTGTCATGAATATAATCACAATCAGATTTCATTATCAAAAATACGTTGTCAACATCCTGAAAAAACCGCTAGCCATGAATTATAATTACAAATATCAAGAAAATGTTTTTCATTTACTACAGAAAAACAGCTTAATTTTGTTGCGCAATTTACGAGATACGCAATCAAGTAAAACAATTAAAGGAAGAGTTGCCAGTTGAATAAATTAAGAGCCTGATTTACAGAATATATCAAAAATACAAAACACTACTTAGATCATAAATATTTACCATTTTCTGTGCCCTTAATGACATTGACAATAATTCCCGCGATTGTGCATTTCAAATGACAATTTCAAAATAAAAATTTTTCCCCTTCAAATGTCACTTCTTTTGTTTAAGATTTTTTAAAACGAAGACATAAGTTAAAAAAATAATTTAAATATATATTTTCTAACAAAATCATTACTTGATGTCTATGTTTATCATTAACACTTTTTATAAAAACAATTGTTTCTAAAATTTCACTATAAATGTATCATAGAGTAAATATCATGTTTAGATTTTTTTTAATAAGGGGTAAACATTGCATTTAGATTTATTTAAAAGGTTTTAAGAACCAGATAGTAAATAGTAAAGAAGAAAAATTCAACTAAAGCAATCCAGAAGTTTAAAAACAGGAATTTGTGTACTATACTCAGAACAATTTTCAAAATGTCAAAGCCTGAATTATGCTTTTTAAACACAGAAAAAACATGCATCATTGAATAAATTAACACCTAAATAAATTATTATTGATGGTGGTGTTTTAAAGAAAAAAAAACACTTTTCATGTTCTTTTTTAAAAAATCATCTAAGTTTTAACTACATGGCTAAATATCAGAACTCCCACACAAGACTGACTTGTTTTACTGTCTTCTAAAGGCAGGCGGCAATTGTATTTACATAAAGAAAAAAAAAAAGCAAAACAGTAAGAATGAAATTTTGCATGATATAATCTTGAAAGTGCAAGAGTGAATTGAAGAAATCATGGTCATTAATATTAACAAAAAAAATCAGTCAAATAATGTAAATCTATGCACTTAGATGATAAAAAATACAAACTAAAAACGACCAAATAAAGAAAATATATTTAGTTACCTGAGTTTAACTTTTCATATATAAGAGTAATTTACTTCATGGATAGATAATTTTTAATATTCGTTGCAATGCAAAAATAAATTTTATCGTTTGCTTTATGTTTACAATAAATTAAATATTTTATAAATATTTATTTTAAACATAAAAAATAACCAAACGATAAACTTTAATTACAAGCAAAC
The DNA here is from genome assembly GCA_026289955.1 of Argiope argentata. Classification (NCBI taxonomy): domain Eukaryota; kingdom Metazoa; phylum Arthropoda; class Arachnida; order Araneae; family Araneidae; genus Argiope; species Argiope argentata. Next base: position 1,569,833 of record JAOUZG010044841.1, read on the forward strand.
ACATTTTTCCTAGTATCAAGTAAATTTAATTCTTAAAAAAAAATTATTTCAACTAAAGATTTTTATTTGTAATATATATCATGAATTACAGAAGAAAAACAAAGAAAAAGAGAAGAAAAAATCCGAGATAGAGTTAAACACAAATACATTTCAACTTTACCTTCTCGGATTTTACTCGAAAGAAAAAGTTTATACTAAAGTGTAATACTATTAATTCTAAATGGCAGAAAGCAGTCTGTATTTTAGTATATTTTGGTTTATTTCTACAGCTCTGCTCTTCTTTTCTTTATCTTTCTATGAATTTTGTTTTTCCCTTAGGCAATCGAATACAACTATGCATAACAAATCTATTTTCTTTTATTACTATATTATTATTTGTTTTCCCTGCGGGGGAAAAGCAAAATTTTTGTAACTGTGGAATCCTCCATTTAAATGCAAAATAAGAAATAAAATAAATAAAACACATTATATATTTGATTTTTTTTAAACTGAGAATTTGCAGCTGCATACAACCTTTTAGCACTTGACAGGGAGATTTATCAAAAAGCATGCAAAATTTTAAATCTGGAACCAAAATGTATTAATATATGGGCAAAAATATTCTCTGCTCGACATTCTATTACACCGAATGATAATAAAGGTTTTGCAGTAAATTTCAATGCACAATTATAGTATCGAATATACATTCTACACCACTTCATTTTAATCGGAAGTACAATTTTCTTGTAAAAGCCAAAAAAATATCGGCACAAACCAAATTTAATTTATCTAGCCTGTTGTATTTTGAGGTCATCGCATTCACATGCACATTAATAGACAGCAAATTGTCAGATGACAAATATATCTAAAATTTCATACCGATGTATAACAAACGATATATGAAATGTCAGCTAATTTTATCGTTCTTTTTAATAATCGTACTCCCAGTATAACAAACCAAATTCGTAAGTTTTTATGAATTTAGAACAAAGAGTAAAATATAAAATAGTATAAGGAATAAAATTGTGATATCAATTTGATTTTTTTTAAATAAGTATGTATAGAACATTTTTAACAAAATGTATAATAATCTGTTTTGTTTAACGTAAGAAAAGTTAATTATACATCTGAATTAAATGAAGATATTTAGGCTATTTTCTGTTGCCTATGATTAAATAAGTAGGGATATAAACAAAGATAAAAATTTAAACCGTGTAAATAAGTGTTTAAATAAAATTTAAAAACTGTTTTAATCTGGAACTTAAGACAAAAAAAAAATCGATTTTCCAAATTGTAAGAGATTATAATCACCTCGGAAATTAAAAATTCGGTTAATAAATTCTAAATTTTAAATTACTTCTTTAACATTAGTAAGATTTTCAAAATTTGTTCGCAAATTTAGCCATCTATTAGTCGAAACATATTTCCTGGTAATTTTTTCCTTGACAATTACAAGAAAAAAAGAAAATGCATATGACATATTAAAAAGGATATTAAAAGATCTATTCCTAATATTCATATATCAATTAGATTCGCGATTTTCTGCTGTTTTATTTCCTGAACGATTCTTTAAAGGTGTTCTCTTAAAGAATATTTTACCCTACTCAGCAACACGTAGCTTTCAAACACATTTTAATACGCCCTTTTTTAATTTCTCATAAAAGCAACATAAAGAAAATATAGAAATCATTGAAAAAATTAGAACTTGAAATTTTGACGAATCTCCACATTTTAGACCCCTTGAGTTTCAAAAACAAAATATCCGTCAGATGTTAAAGAATAATTCAAAAACACTTTCAGCTGAACGACTGAAATTTAGTATTTATTTTTAACATCAAATTTGCAGACTTCTATCAAATTTTGAGTAAATTCTGTTCAGAGGAAGTTCGTCTGTCTGGATTTTGAATATAAGTTTAGAAAGATAATTATAAAACGAGGAGAGCCAGATGAATAGAATACAGTATATAGATTAATGCCATACCAATTAGCTCCAATGCCAACTTTGAGGACTTTATCAAAAAAAAAAATAGAATGATAAACACAGTTTATTATCTGATAAGGCTAAATTAACATCGACTTCGGCTGATAGAAGTCCGGGTAATCGATGTTCTACTGTGTTTTAAAAAGTGATTTCGTAACTGAAGGAATTTATAGCACTTTCAAAATGATGGAAATTAAAAGAAAATTTAGTTCTTAATCATTTCGTACTGTTTAGATTCAGAAAATGGGAGATCTGACAAGAAATAAATCTGACTTGAAATTAAAGAAATTTTACTTAACATCGTTTACGCCATTGCCGTTTTCTGAAATCTTAAGCCACCACTAGCATTAAGAAGTTTATACAGGAATTTAATACGATTCAAGATGCTTCAAGGAACAAAAGATCAATGACGTGACACAAGAAATTACTGAACCTTATCATAAAATGGCCTTATCAAATGCCTTATAAAATAGCCTTATAGCCTTATCATAAAATGTGATAAATGCAACGAAATAAATATTGCAACAACAAAAAATTTCTCGGTTCTCACTAGATGGCAACTGACCTTCTGCATTTGTTGGGGGAGGAGCGAAGGAAATATCAGAAATCAATCTCTTATCAATACGAGAAGTAAAACCAGACTCTCCGACCTGTCCGAAGGCACACGGATTTAACCACGACGGCTGAATGATCGGAACGTCTCATCAGCAATTCTGGCGGGAATTATCGTTGAGTCATAATCGCATCACCGGCCACGGTACAACCCAACCAAAAAATGTTGCTCTTCACTAAAAAATAACCGTTATCTATTAATTGACTACTCAGTCCTTCTCGTAAACACACGGATAAAACTGAATGACAGGACTGCCGCGAAAGCAATACTGGCGGGAACTGTGGTTGAGTCTTAAGAGTTATTACCGGCCACGGTATAAACCCTCCCGTAGGAAATATATCCCGCCATCGATGGGAGGTGCCTACCCCCACCTATTAGTTTATCCACCAGGGTGGTGAGATCAACCACCATGCCGGAAGCATCTCAACCTCATTTCAAATTGCCTCACCACAGTTTTTTATCAATACGAGAAATGTGCATTCTCTATAGCCCCTCTAGATGAATGCCAAATTTTCCTGCCAAAGGTAATTAAACCTCAATAAACCTACAATGTCAGAACAAATGACACTATTTAACAAATAAAGCATATGCGACTAAGCGCAAGTTCAACAATCCCGAAACAACGTAACATTATTGCAATGCTAATGTTGTGGGGGGGGGGATTTCCAATTGGGTAGATGCATATGAGCTGAAGCGTACGGGGAGGGGATGTGAGGGTAGTAATATCATCGTATAAAAAAGTAATTAGTTCCGTTAATAAAAAAATTTAAGAATATAATTATCAAATATGAAATATCAGGATTACGATGCCTATTTAAATTTCATAATTAAAATCATTAAATAAAAATCTAATTATTCATAACAAACTGAAATAACAGTTATTCATTAAATGAAATACAACTTAATGCTTCACTTAGCAGATCTAATAAAATAACAATTTTTAATTCGCAGATTTTTTTCAAATCGTTATTTTCTTATGATCCATCATAGTAAGTAAATGCTTTTATCTGTATGTATGAAAATCATTAAATAATAATTCTAATTTTTTTTTTTTTACGCAGCAAGTTAGTTTAGTGGGGAAGATGTGGGATACAGAAGCAAAGGCACGATATTGATTTAAATAAGGTAATATTTTATAAATTTGCGACATAGTAAAATGCTTTCTTATTTAAATAACAAAAAACTGTTTTAAATACTATTAAATGGAAAATACTAATGAAGAATACAGATGGCAAACACCAACGTATGCGTAACTAAAATGTGTTAACAATATCGTAAATAATTAAATCGAATTCATTCAGTTTATGTAATCTATTTATAAGAGGCATCAAATCCAAGTTGCGCCGAATATCGGAACGAGAGCAAACATGACGTCACAGAAGGAACCGACCAATGATATTGCCAGTTTTTCTTCAATGCATGAAAGAGGATAGGGTTTGGGGATCTTGGCTTCGGAACCGGAGAGCATCAGGTTCGAGACCCGATTCCACCGAAGAACCGATATGTAAGCGAGTCAGGTACACATTAAATCCGTCGGGGACAAAAATATCCTTCCGTTGATGTGGTTTTGGAGAGAGGGTGCCGGCTCAGGTGTCGTCCTCGTCATCTGATCGCGGTTCAAAATTATGAGGTCGGTCCCAAAATAGCAAGAGCGTTTCTTTGAAATGGGACGTTAATGTAATTAAAATAAAATATTCTCTTTTTTTTCTATGGCATATATGTTTAAAAATAAACATTTTCTTGACGTTATCAACATGAAAAAATAAATCATATTACATTATATGATTATGTTAACAGCATATTAAAATATGAAGATAAATTGGCATATTATATAATAAGGATCTAATGTTGCACTGCCTGGGAATGCAAATGCCTAAATCCACCATATTGATGATATCTTCTATCAAAACAGACTTATCTGATATTCCATGAGCTCTAAACTGTTTTTTCCTGAGAGTCGTATAATATATTTCCATAAATATCAACTAAACAAATCTGCCAGTGAGGAAAAAAAAGATAAAAAATTTAGTAAAAAATTACTTTAGTTTTTGTTAATTTCTATACTTTCAAAAAATAAGAAATTTTGAAGTTTATTAAGAAACGATTCAACTGTAAAATGTAAATTAGCAATTAAAAAAATATCCATATATATTTCTTGATTTTAAACTAAATTTTAACAAAATATCACTTTGAATAAGGAAGCACCTTGATAAAAATCTCTTTGACGTTTCGTTTTTTAATACGATGAAAATGTCACTGCAGCTTAACAATGATTTGTTATTGTCTGACCTCATTGTCTTTGAAAAATGGCATACATCGTTTGGAAATCTCGAAAAACACCTTGGCGTTTGGAAACTCCCAAACGTCCTTTTGGAATTTTGAGATAAAGGTCTAAAAAAAGAAAGAAAAAAAAAACGTTTATGTGTTGTCTAGTTAGAAAGTGGAAATCGTAAAATGTTTTTATTAAGAGAAATTAACTTCTGGTATTGTTCAAGACCAAAAACTGAGATAATGAATGGGAATGGGCTGCAATCACTTACACACGAAGGTTAAGAGAAAGGTTCTTTCACACATTTATTTCCTAACACTAATTCAAACCTATGAGGAATTATTTCATATTATAAATTTTTAGAGATTTAGAATATATTCCGATTTCTTGCAACTTTTCTACGAAATTTCTTTTTTTATTAAAGTATCCAACTAGGTCGAAAACATGATTTCAAATACAAATTGGCATTTTTATTTTATTTATTTATTTTTGAAAAATAAAATAAGTACAGTTTTTTTTCCAGTGATGTTTTTATTTTACCTTTAGGTCAATTAGAAACCAAGTTAATAACAAACTTTTGAGAAGCAAGTGATGGTTATTTTCGTAACTTTCAATATTTTGAGGCCTGGTTGGTAGAGCGTTGGACTCGTACTCCTTAGGTTACGGGTTCGAAACTCATCGGCCAAAAGATTCCCCGAGTGTATGGCGGCTGGCGCTCGTTAAATCCGTTCGCTCATACAAGTATGCGTAATACCAATAAAGAAACCAAAATTGGGTAACATTGTCTTTTTATATCGAAAGTAGTAAAAAAAATTATATATAAAGGTATAATGTAAAAACTTCGTGATAGTTGTGTTTCTATTCTTATATAACAATATAGTGTTGTTGCTGTTACTTATGGCACTTGCCATGGACAAACTCCGCTGATACATCAGCAGATTTTAAGCCGAAGGTATGCGTTTCTTATTTCAAGTAGCGCCAAGAGTATTACTTAGCTATACACTCATCTCATTGCAAAGCCCTCTTTTTACAGGGGGTGCACAGTCACGCATCTCACAGATAGCACACAGGAGAAAAACCCTTCCCGAACCGGGATCGAATCTGAGACTCCCAGAACATGAAGAAAACGCGCTACCTCCGTACCAGAAAGTCGGCTGATAATCTAGTTAAAGACCCATAACAAAGTGAAACTACTTCACCGTAAAAAAGAGAAACTGGGCCACATCTGCCCTTCACCGAGAAACAAGAGTAATTCCTTCCTAAAAACTTCAAGGTAATCGCTCCATTTAATGCAAACGGTATGGTCGCTCAACGCTGTAACATCCATTTAGTTACGACATTGAGAGTCGTCCACGTCTACACTATTAAACCACTCTCAGTTATAAGCTTGCTCGAACATATCATAACACACGCCAAACACAAATGTGTGTCAGGTGACAGATGTCCAATTTTTCAATTCGCGCCACAAGAAGATAGTAATCCGGTTTCCATAATGACGATTGTTTGGGGGCTCAAAGTGATCGTGAATGTCTGGCTGAAAACATACACTTCTCCACTAGCACAGATAGATGATACAAAACAGAGATTCAAATTCCTCTATCAAGGCAGGCTGTAAACCACCCAACCACTGATAGTAAAAATGTTAGTTTTAAAAAAAACCGCAGCAAGGATAATTGAATTAGAAAGCATTTCAGAATCCATATTCTTAAAAATGGTAGAAAGAACATTCAACAAAATGGCAAATAACAAATTTGGCAAACACGAAGGGGATTAAAAATTTTAAAAAAAGCTCGAAAAGCAATCCTGGAGAAGAGAATCTCAACAACAAGGTAATAATTACGAGGGGGGTAAAAGCATCATTTCTTAGACATCTGTTTCTATTTTTTTTAAATAAATATTTATTTTTTAAATTATTATTTTTAAAACTTTGAGTTTACGATGAAAAATATTAATTTCAAAGTACGCTTCCTTCGATGAAATTATTTTTTTATATATATTCCTAGGACATTTTTTTTTCTCCAACCCTCATTTTCTAATTACTCCAGTTACAATTATCATAGAAATAAGGAAAACCAGATTTCAAAAATATCACATTTCTAAAATCTACAATAAAATATTTTGCAACGTGTTCGTTTGCTTTACAGTCACAAAAGCTGAATCAACGTGGATTTCAGTTTTACTTGATACAATCTATTTTACGAACGAACAGGTGAAGTAAATTTACCAAATCTGACTGACATTTGAAAGAATTACATTTCATTTAAATATTGACGCAATTCTCCGGCGCCCTCTTTCTATATTTATAAAACAAATCGCCATCTTTAGTGAATAACAGAAGAAGAAAAAAGATACTTACGTATTAGACCGTCCAACTTCATCGCCAAATATGAAGTCGTCGCCAATGAGTCGCTAAAATGTTGGCGATCGTTGGCGAAGGTGGTCTAATACGTAAGTATCGAAAAAAATTGGTAAAACCAATGGAATCAACTCAAGTCTCTTACTGATTCCAACAATTTGTATATTATAATTAAAACTCGTGACTATTAAATGCAACATAAAAGGTCCTTCTGCAATGCCAGAAAAAAACACCAAAAATGTCGTACTTGGAAAAAATCCAGACACAGATGAACAACTTCAAGAACTTTACCGATTTTATTACTTTGTAAGAAAAGCCAACCAATGAGAATATTGAATGATTATTGTCCAACTATAATTTAAATGTTCAACTTAATATTTCATTTGTCATTAAAATGGCTGGTATGACTGTATTGATATTATTAATGTGGTGAGTGAATAATTATTGTAATGGTGACCAGTATCACTATTAAAAACATTTCAGTCAACAAATATTTCAATTTTTTTTTTTTACTTCAAACTTTAGTCAACTTACATTTAAAGAATTTTAAATTCAAAAAAGAAAGTAAATGTACAAATTATTAATTTAAATGTGACAATACAGATTGTTTGAAAGATAATGGAAGTTAGAAGTCCTTTTTCATCCCTTAACTTCTGCATAATTGCAGCTAATGAAAAATTCTTTGTACGAAAGTTGTTCGTATCAATGAGACGCTGATTTCAGAAATGGAAATTAGCATCCGTCACCTTTCCCAGCACCATCCCACTCTCTTTGATTTGAATGGTTCATTACAAACTCATCCAAAATTGTTACTCCCCTTAAAAAGCATATTTATTCCAAAGAAACTTTAAATGCAGTCTACATATGCGTAAATTTGACTGGATATATATACTTCAAGTCATATCATACGTATATATAATTTTTGAACAAACGATGGTTTGGGTTTTAGAGACTGTTAAGTGAAGTTCTAAAAAAAATTTTCCAAACTCTGCCATGAGAACCTTTACAATAGGTAAGTCTTTTATACGAAACTTACATACAAAAACTTTCGCTTCACAATAAATAGTTATGAATAAGACAATCGATTAATGCATTTATAGCGTGTCTCTTTGCGACTGAAAAAATAATAATTCAACTTCCCATTCAGATATTGTTACTTTAGCAGACACAAAATAAAAAGCAAAATTCCAGAAAGTAGCAGTATTGGTATGTGAAAGAAAATTTAAACCGTGAGTTATTTTCCCACTTTAATACATTAAAAAGCACAATCGTGTCAACTTACAGAATATTTAACCCTTAAATGCAGATTGCAGTGATTATAGTAATGTAGTGATTGAAGCAATGTAGTGAATGTAGCAATGTAGTGAATGTAGCAATGTAGTGATTATAGCGATGTAGTGATTGTAGAGATGTAGTAATTGTAACAATGTAGTGATTATAGCAATATAGTGATTGTAGCGATGCAGTGATTGTAGAGATGTAGTAATTGTAACAATGTAGTGATTATAGCAATATAGTGATTGTAGCGATGCAGTGATTGTAGCGATGTAGGTTTGCATCGTATGCTTAAAACCTCTTTTCTCTTTATATAACAACCTTTGCATTTTGTTGTCTTTAATTTTAATTTTACCAAAACTATTTTATTTCCGAATGCAACTAGAACCTTTGACAATTTATTTTTTTTATATGTGACAATTTTCATTGTTGGTGTACTATCAGAATACAATTTTATTTCCTCGGGTCTTAAAGAATTACGATTATTCATATAAAAAGCGATAAAAACACAAAGAAAAATCGTTTCCGTAGAGAAATATGGTAAATCAGAAATAATATTAATATTTTTGGAAATGCTGATAAATTTATTTAAAAAAATTTACATTATTTTGTGATGTTAAAATACATTAATTTGCAAAATCGAATATATATAAATTCACTAAACCTAAAGGTTCATTTCATCTTTTGCCGTCAATTTGATGTACGAAATGATGGTTTTGGTCACTGGCCTATAATTTCAAACAGATTGGGGTATAAAATTCCATTATATAAGTGTACCACACTGTGGTCATGTAGCAAATGCAATGTTCCTTTTAGTTTAGATGCTAAACATTATTGTCACATGAATTATTTTTTAATGTAATGAAAGGTATTATTTATGCTTGAAATATATTATTGTATGCAGTAGATTTATAGAATTCAAGGAATAATTGTTCATGGTAATGTAATGAGAGGTACTATTCATGCCTGAAATATTACATTATTGTATGCAGTAAATTTATAGAATTCACGGTGTCATTAAAAAGTGTTAATTAATATTAAGAAATAAAAAATAAAAAGAAATAAAAATTAATATTCAATAACAGAAGAATTTGTAGATGGCGCTTATTAAAACAGTTTTAGACGAAAAAAAATCGATATCTATATCGACTGTATTAATTTGCAACTTATATTATGCATGTTCTACGAGTTGAATATTACGAACAGATCAAAATAAAAAATATCAATGTTTTTGTGCAAAAGAGTCAATAAGAGTTCCATCTATTACAGATTTATTAAGTAAGACCAGAATAATATCCATCCCAATAATTGCACTAACCCCCCCCCCATCCCCGTCTTTATATCATAAAGTAAGGGATAAAATGGGTTGAATATTCCCTGAAATAACTATTCAGAAAATGTATGCATTCTTTCCGTATCCCAAATGCTAACTATTTTGGTGAACTCGGAAACAATAGGAAGCTAGATTTTCTCGTAATATGTGATGGTATTTTCAACTGCTATTAATTTCAAAGTACACGACTTCCTTGATGATCTTTAAGGCAGAATCCATCTTTTCATTTGAAGAAGTATTGAATGTTCCAGATTTCAAATCAATGAGATTCTTTTACTTTAGTTTCGCTTCAATTAAGTTTTCTTAGTTATTCTACTTTAGTTATATTCAATGATTTTAAAAAATTAAATAGATTTATTACAATTCTATTACATGCAGATGGTTACCGAAATAATAGAAACACCTGTGAATTGAAATGACATTTTTGAATGATCTTTGTAAGCATCAAAATACATTAATAATCTATATTTTTTTTATAAATATAAATGTATATATTTTGGTAGTATGAGCTATCTTTATTGACGTTCTGTAATTCTTGGATTTTTTCTATAAGCGCAAAATGTAAGCCCAATCAGATTTTCAAAGGGGCTAATTATAGAAGCCCGTCTAGCTGGAACAAGCGTCACCGAAAAATTCCAACTTTTAGGCGTCTCAACACATGGCGCAACAAGACAAGTTTGGTAAAACAAAATAATGGGTAGAAAGAGAATCTCAGTGAAAGAGAACGGGTGCTTACGTATTAGACAGTCCATCTTTATCACCAAATTTGATGTTGTCGCCAATGAGTCGCTAAGCCGCCAATTATGGCAATCCGGCAATAGTGTAATCCGTTGATCTTTGTCGTTATATTTAAATCCGTCGCCAATGATTTACTAAACCATTGGCGACCGTTGGCGAAGACGGTTTAATACGCAAGTACCAGAGAACAACTGGTACTGAAGTGGATTATAGTGTCTAAAAATCTGTATTCCCCAGTACCAGTGATTACAGTTATAAGGCATCTTCATAAATAGAATATTTATGGCAGAGCAGCAATTCCCAAGCCACTTGTCGCATATGTTAATAGCAAACACCATCTACAGTGGCGTCACACTCACAAAACCTGGTCAATTGATGAGTGGAAGAAAGTAGTATAGTCTGACGAATCATGTTTCCCGTTTTTCCATACAAAAGGACCGTTGCACGTTTGGAGAACACCTGCACAAGCGAATGACCGCGACTGTCTCTTTCCAACTGCCAAGCACGGAGGTGGATCTGTCATAATATGGGCAACCATGTCGTGGTTTTCTGTTGGACCAATAAAAATCCTGAAAGGAAAGATCATTGGAGAGAAGTACAAAGAAATTTTTTCAGACCAGGTCCATTCCTGTGAAGTAAATTTTGTTTCCTGCAGGAGATGGAATTTTAAAGGATAATAAAGCACCTATCCATGAAGCGAAACTTGCCCAATGATGGTTTCATAATCATTCATCCTCATGATTGGGCAATTATGAGGATGAATTTAAACATCTGCCATGGCCCACACAGTGACTCGATCTCAATATAATTGAATCGTTATAATCCATTTTAGAGCGTTCAATACGGAATCGATATTCTCAACCTACATCTTTCACAGAACTTTCACAATAACTCCATGAATTATGGTACAATATTCCTCTAAACACTATTAAACAGCTGCATGAAACGATTTCTAGATGAATTCAAGCTTTATTACATGCCAAAGACGGTCCTCCAACATACTACTACTAAAGGATTCTTTATAAATCTAAGGTTTGCCATTATTTTGATAACTACCCGTAAACCGCAATCCACTCTCATCTTCATATTTTTTTTCTCCTCTCAGCAAATACATTCGTCTGAAATCAAACATCACCTGCCAACTTAACAGAGCCACGTTAAACTTTCTTATTATCTCCAAGCTGCTGAGTAATATTTTTTATTACCTCGGATTCGAATAATGTGCCATTTGCCTATCCCATTGATAGAAAGTAGAGTGCCCCAAAAGTAGTGTGCTATCTACTTTTTTCATTTTTTCTCTTTACACATTCTACTTTAACTTACATAAATCCTTTACATAATCTAAATTATAAAAGCACATGATTTAATTATGGATCTCTGACACAGAGGTAGCGCGTCTTCCTCGTGTTCTGAGGGTCCCGGGTTCGAGTCCTGGTTCGGACTCTTCTGTGTGCCATCTATGAGATGTGTGACTGTGCTCCCCTGTAAAAAGGGGCTGTGCAAGCGAATGTGATGAATGTGTAGCTAAGTCGTACTCTTGACCCTAGTTGGCGCTACTTCAAAAACAAGAAACACTCATTCGGCTTAAAATCTACTGATGTAAACATCAGCAGGGTTTATCCAATGGCAAGTGCCATAAGTAACAACAACAGTACATGATTTAATTGGTTGGGTTGTACTAATGTGTTATTTCTTTAGATAAACTCGAAAGCTCGTAAAGTGTGATCGTTCACAACCGTAACGCTTCAATGCTAAAGCCTACGAGATTTTAAAATTAAAATTAACAAACGTTTGGCGAAAAATGGCCAAATCTGGTTTTTGTCTATGGATAGAGCTAAATTCTGGAAACTTACACACTTTGCATTTAATTTGGATCACTTCGAATTATTGAGCCAAATTTTGCACTTTAAATATCACTTTATTTGTCTTCCAGGGGAATTTTTTAGTCTCATGCCTTAAAAAAAGTCTATCCATTTACATAAACTCGGTGGACATTTTTGGAAGCAAATAAATGCAACAAAAAAAAACAGTTTTCTTAGTTAAAATTTTCTTAACGACCTTACATTTACTCAAAGGCCGCTGTTTATTAACCTATCCTTAATTTCACTGTCACCTTTTCGTCGCCACTTTTAAGAGTTTTTGTGCTTTTTTGAACTTTACTCATTATTCTTTATTTCATTTATTATTTTTTTTAACATCGAATCTGTCAGTTTTCTTAAAGTCGCCAACTATTCGGCACAAATTTCAATAAAATCAGTGTCTCTTTTAGTTTTATATTAACTTTAAAAGTAACTTTCATTGGTTACACACACACATTTCTTTACCCTCAACAAAATAAAGCAAAATCTTCTTCGAGGACAAAATTCCTTAAAAATCTGACGAGATTAAAATACAAAAGGATGTAAAGAAAGGGGGGAAGAAACTCGACACACTTTCTATCTTTTCTTTTCTCTTCTCTTTTCTTTTTTCCCCCTCCACCCATGAATTAATGAAAAGCGAAACGGATAGAATACAAAACGGCATTTTAATCGAGAAATATATAAGGAGGAGCTGAAGCAGGACCTTCATTGAAAGTTTTATTGGGTTTCGTACCGGATTTAACGCGTTGGCTGCCACAAAGAAAAAGAAAAAATAAACGAAAGAAAGGTGTTGCTCTACTTAGTGATAAAAGTAGACATTTAAAGGGAAATTCCAATACGACAGTGATAAGAACAGTATTTGTGCATATTTTTGCCAAGCGGTTTCGTGGAAGCTACAAAAAAGGATGTATGACATATAAGTCATTTATACATGGTATGGCGGCTTTGGTAAATGAGTGTGCGATCTCACAAGGTTTTAAGTTTCCAGAGTTGGATTACTGCAGTAAGGAATGTTACAATATTACTTTTAAATGAATGAATTGTTCAAAATTTATTTGATTTCACGGTAATTTGATTTCACAAAGATAAATGTCGAATATTTCAGAAATCATTTAACAAATAAATAATGGCAACAGCTAACGTTACATTAAACGCATGATGATTCCATTAAATGCATAGTGCTTTATGAACTGTTGTGACATGACATTTTTCCCCCTTCCTACGCGCAATAAATTTCAATTACGAAAGAGTATAAGCATAAAAGTACACCATTAAGACTATGAGATTAGCCATAAGAGTAATTAGCCGTAACAAAATATGATTTAACGAGCACCTATTTTAAATTATATACATTAATATCTATGATTTAAAAAATTATTATAATGAATCTTGGAAACTTCAAAATAAATAGATAAATAATTCTAGAAAATAACGAATATTATTTTTTTATTCTTTAGGCTTATATGTGAGGCTACCAATTCAAAAATATTAAAATTTAAAACATTTATCCTACATATGTATGTGTATTTAAACTTAAATTGCAAGAAACACTAAAACCCAATAAAATATCTGTTTTAAAGATAAATCAAAAGAGATTTGAAGCTCTAATCCATAAGAATTAAAATAATGTTAGATTCAAAAATTAACTTGATCAAAAAATTCTTATTTTTAAAAACTTACTTTTACAAATAAAGCAATAATTACGTATATACAAAAATTGTATTCTAATATCGTCGTTCGCAACGCACAGCTATATAAACGTAAAGATACAAACGGAAAGTACTATAGTATAGTGTTTCTTATAAATAATTTTACAAATTTATTAAAATTAGTGAAAAAAATTGCTTACATTTGGCATTATTTAAAATCTCGCTATTTGAACTTGCAGAATTTTTAAAAACGGCTTTGTGCAATATTATATATATGCACTGAAATTATTGGGTGGAAGGCGTCATTTCGAATGTTAACACTTTGCTGACCGGTGACGAGTTAATTCGTCTTTTCATGTCCAAACGTTGTTGACCGGTGACGAGTTAACTCATCATTGCACTTGCATTATCTGTTTCAATTTATAACACCGAGGGCGATATAGAACTTTGCAAAAACTTGGTGTATCGTGTTTAGTCTTGTCCGTTCTATAACAGAAAAATTACTTTTTCTAGTATTTACATTTTTATTAGAATTTTAGTAAAATTCCAAAAATTTCAACCATGACGGAACGTATCAGCGAAGAACTTTTTGATGTTCCAATTCAACAAAATTCATTGGAGTTTTTTTAGAACGTTTTACTTTCATATTCAACTACAAAAAAGTAGCCGGTGACATGACATAGTTTCTGTGTAAAATTGCCGGTCACCAAAGTGTTAATTAAAAATCCAACTAAGCATTTTGAAAAATCTTAATAAACACTTAACTTTTGGAAAAACAACTACAGAGCAAATCTTATTTCCAAATCCAACCATCTGCGCTCTAGAGCATTTTAAAGTATTTTTGCTCTATACATTTTGCAACACGGAATTTGCAGATGGCAGGAATGACTTATAAACACCATCATATTAAAATAAATTTCACGTTAATTAAAGGCAATTTTCTATTAAATCGACTTTAAAAAATGCCAAATTGTATTCATATCAAAATTTGAAACGACTTTAATCAAAACAATTAGCATAAATAAAAGAATTTCACTCGAAAAAAATTAATTTTTAATGTTAATAACATACGAGATGTATAAATTTGGAATATCAAGAAAAAAATTTCAATCAAGTAAAAAAAGCAACAAGATGTCATTAATAAAAGTAACAAGATAAATGAGGCTTTCAATCAAACATCCCATATGCAATAAGCTTATAAACGAAGATTTCGTCACTTCGCAGAAGCCCGTAGGATAAAACAAGAAAGAGAGGTCAAGACGTTCAATTCTTGGGTTTCCGGTTAACCAGCGGCAAAATAAGGGATAGGCAATTGTGTAACCTTGACAACTAGCTTGAGGTGAATCGTATAGAAACCTATTATGCACGAGGTATGAAGTCAAATCCGATGATTCAAGTGACTAGTTTTCAAAATTATGCCTAGGTCGGTTTAGTCATTTTTATGCGGTA
The DNA here is from genome assembly GCA_026289955.1 of Argiope argentata. Taxonomy (NCBI): domain Eukaryota; kingdom Metazoa; phylum Arthropoda; class Arachnida; order Araneae; family Araneidae; genus Argiope; species Argiope argentata. The sequence goes on from JAOUZG010044841.1 coordinate 1,585,334, forward strand.
TAAGTAGTCAGGGTTTTTTTCCATTAAGGTTTATCCCACTTCCATTACTAGTAATGCGGAACATACCAAGAAAGCTTGCTAGAATTCTCATTTACAATACAGAGTAAGAAACTTTAAAAAAATTTCAGATAATGATAATTTTAGAGATAATATCAAATGTTAGAAGATTGAATCGGTTAAATGATTTTTTATCACGTATTTATTTGAAATATCAAACTTTTATTTTACAAATTCAAGATTCGTTCACTTTTTAGGATTTTCAGACGAAACGATATTAAAAATAAAAATGTTTGCAAAAATAGAAATGGAGATCAAATAAAGAGCAAGAAATTAAATTAAAATTTTTATTGTTCCACAATTTTTATTTAGCAAAATTAAAAATAAATTATTCGTTTTCTCTGTTAAATTACTTTTTGGATTGTTATTCGATAAGAATCTCCACGGACATTAAACCAATTATGATGCTGTATACTAGTAAAAATTGTTGTTCTATCCAAAGATACTTTCTGACATAAATTTCTGAGTGGCTGGTAAAATAGGAAAATTTTATTCAACTTGCAGAGAATCTTTAGCAAGAATTTTTAGTTTTTGCAAACGATTTTCGTATGTGATAAAAGCAAGTTAAAAGAATTAAAATTATTCACTCAAAATATCTTTTTGACAGGAATTAATGTTTAGTAACATCATAATTATAAAAGTTTAAAAAAAAATTCTGAATCCAAATTCGCAATTTTTGATAATTTTCAAAATTAAAGTATATTTCCATAAAAATAACTTATATTTCTTTTTATGATATTAGATCGTTTTTTTTTTCATAGAAGTTATCAAACATTGTGAATTTGCATGCAGAAATTTTTTTTAATAATTTTCATAATTTTGATGAGAAAAATTATGAAAATTTTGAAAAAAAAATGACAACGTGAATAGTTAAGCAAAATTTTAATTCCTTAATCAACCCTCATTTGGGAGGATACTTGTTATTTTCCATTAAAAAAACTCGTTCTCGGTTGTTGTTTTTTAATAACAAAAATTCGAAAAATCAAGCCAAACGATATTTACAAAATTTTAATAATATCACAACCAAAGGGAAAACATAACATCGCATGACGTCAAATTGAATGTTGCATAACCAATATAACGTTATACTGAGGTCATGATTTTTTTTATTCCGTTTGAAGTTATCACAGGAACATGAATTCATTGTGATAACAAAAAGAGAACTGCAAACGAATTAAAATTAAGTGAATGACAGACGAATAAAACCATTCTTTTGAATATCCACCATCCTAAATCACTGCGAATGAAATGGCAAGAAAGTTAAATATACCATAATAAAATGACAATAAAATTTGATTGGGAAATACCGTTCTGTCACGAAAAGAAAGCGCTTCCATTCATAACGGATTATTATGAGTTCTATGCATTTTTTAATTAATATGTTTATTTTTAAATTTAATGATGGATGCCTCTGAATACGAATTGCTTCCGAACACCTGTACGCAACAGTAGAAAAAGTGGGAAAGTAACCCCAATAAGCAGAAATAAGTTAATTTCATGGCCCAGTAGCGTTTCAGTTTCGGTTTTTTGAACACAGCCTTTTGCACCATTGCATAACTCCTTTTGCTTTCACATTTATCATAAAGAGGTCACTTTAAAGAGAGAGAGAAAAATAGGGAGATTTCTCTGCAAGACTTTCGTTTATACATCCAGAAATGACGGAAATGTATCTATAAAAATTGTCTAAGTATGAATATTTCCTTGCCATTTTGTCCTTAATATTATTATTTATTTCGTTTTTTTACCCACAGAAATAGTAATAGAAATATTATATTATCGCCTCTCTGAAATTTCTCCCTAAAAATGCTTTAGTATCATTAATTCGAAGACAAATAATCAATAGTGTCAGTTTCAATGCCGTACTATTTGTTTTCCACCTTCTTAAGAGCTTTTTTTTTTTAAAGAATCAAAACACGAAAACGTGCAAACAAGCAGATGTATTTAATAACTTCTAAAAAGGAGTAGCAAAGAGCATTAAATAAACGAATTAAAAAACGAATTCGTTGGAAGGAATAAAGAAGCATGTAACATTTTCATTCTCCAGAAATTGCAAAGCAAATCTTTTTTAAAAAAATCATTGCATACACTTTCAGAATCACCATGCATCATTTCATAGCTTAGTAAAGAAAAAAAAAATTAAGCGTACGTTAATACTTGCTTAGAAATAATACCTCTCCTCGAAGAGGAATTTGAGCTAAAATCTGACACAGACTCAATTGTTACGAAAAAAATGCCAAATTTCATCCATTTAGCTTACTACATTATTCAACAGTCGTATTCACTAAACAAATATACAATTTCAAAGTTTACAGACTAAGAGATGTAAAATGTCAGAAATTCTTCAAAATATAGAAGAAAATACTTTTTCAATTATATTTTTGTGTAGAAGAAAGTTAAAGCAATTAGGTTATCAATCAAGACTTTACTAATGGTACGTTTGAGAAATGTCAATCATTATTTTCATGCATTGGTTTATTTATTAAATTCTGATAATGGTTAAAAATTTAAAAAGCATCATAACTTTTTTTTCAACTTCAGGCTATAAATTTATGGCCTGAACATAGAAAAACATAAATGTTTACATAATTCAATTAAAAAATGGGTAGGTATAATGTTAAAATTTTAATTTCAAAATAGGAATTATTTTTAACTGGATTAATTTTATTGATCTTTTGATTTTTAAGTTATATGAAGACTTTTTAAATAAAAAAAATGAATTTCTATCAGGATTGAAAGGCAAAAATACTCTTGTATTTTAAATATTAGATTTATTTTCGGGAATAAATAATTTTAAAAAAATTTACGGGAGAAAGAAAAAAAAATGATTTGTAACCGACTCATGTCGAAAGAAATAATATCAGGAATGAACAGAATACTCAAGAAGTATCAAATATGTATCATCTATTTAAATCGCCTCTCGTTTGTATGCATTTTACAACTTCTAATCCACATCGAACAATAGCAACACTACCAAAACTAGTTTGAATGCACAATCGTTTGGTATCAATAGTTCTAAAATATCTAGTTATCTCCAAATAGAGGAAAGACAGTGAATCCGTTCACCCACGTTTTCGAATAAGAATCAAAAGGTTAATGAACGTAGTAAAGCAAATAAAAACGAAGAGGGAAGCAGCATTTGTCTAAACCTGAAGAATCATGAAACGACCGTCATTTTGGCCCCTCCCCACTTCCTCTCCATGCATACGTACTTGGAAGGCGTGGTTATAAAATGACAACGGATTGCTTTGGCTACAGTAACAAGCCGATTCCCCATATTCTGATTTTTTTAAAAAAATAAATAAATAAACGTCAGCGGTTAGTCATACAGTTACCTGTACAACGTCTGTCAAACTTGTCTTGCCCGTAAGCTGCCTATTTCCATCCCCCCATCAAATTACAACGCCTTAGAAAAAAAAGACTTACCGACTTTGAGCTACCGAGAACAAAAGAACTTCGATTCGATTCTTAAATTGAATAAAAATACAATAACACTTTTTAAAGGTCACAATTCATTTCTTGGTAAACAGCTGAGCAAAAGCTGTTACTGTAAAGAAAGCTGCGTTTGTCAAATAGTATGATTTTTTCTCCTGGATTTTCTACAGTATAATTCATCATGTAAAATTTTTTAACTGATTTACACATACAATTTTTTTTTGAAGAAATAAAAACTTTTTTTGATAAAACAATGAAAAAAAATATTTAAGAACCATTCAAATACCTGGAAAAACATTAAGTGAAAACCTATCCAACATTTGCAAATAAAACAGTTACAGGCAAACAAGAATAGTGTATTAAATATGTGAAGTAGACAACTGCCAAAGGGCTCTGACCCTCAAAAATTTTCTTTTGTGCTTTTTCTGAGATGTTTAATTTAATAATTCCATTTCATTATAAAATGAGTGATCAAACCTATTCAAATTAGTATTTAAATTAATTTTGAAATACTGTTTTAACAGTATTCTTAATTATTATTTTGTATAAGGTTAATTTATAATTTTAAAAATATGCTGAGTTTAGTTATTTAAGAAATGTCCAAGACTATTCTCAAATCATTTAGAGATTATGTGAATAAGTGCTTTTTAGTAGTTTTCACAATTTTGTTTAAAATTTATTCTTAAGTTTCATTGTGCCTTTTATATGTATGTTGTATATTGATTTTTTAAAAAAGTGGTTTACAGTCATATGTTTTCTATTTATACAAGTGATTAAATTAAAATTTCATTAATATTTATTTTTGAGGGTTTGGAGGAGAAAATTGGTCCCAAGAAGTTTGAGCATAGCCTCTCTTATGAAATTATTCTAAAATTTTGAGCAATGGTCACAATACTTACCATCATGAAATAAGATTTTAATGGCAAAGATATACAGAGTTCTAACATGAGCATTTTTTGAATTTATTGTGCACCAGATACTTAAAAAGTGCTGTCTAGGATTATCAAAAAATACTAAAACTCAACCTCTGAATATTCAAGACCCTAATTTAAAAAATTGCTTTAGAAGATGAATAAATTTAAAAACGGAAGCTTCCATATTACAAAGTTCTAATTCTACTTCTTCCATCAAAATTGTATTTTTTGGAAATTGAAATGAACAGAATTAATCCATTTATTAATCAGTTAACTACCCAATATGTATTCCAACAAACACATTGATTAGTCACAAGGCAGTTGGATAACCAGAATATTAATACAGCATCTATACCAACAGTAACATAAAATCAAAAACTCTTGAACATGAAACAAAGATATGTATCATACAGCATGCTTTTTATGATTTGTGATATATAGCTGAGAAAACCAAGTACAGATTTTTAACAACTTCCTTCACAGCGACTGAGTTTAAACTTTAATACAAGTGTATAATTTTAAAAGTAAGATAGCATGCCAGATTTCATTCATCTTGGTAGTTGCATTTTAACATTTTTGCATTTACTTATATACAAGTATACAGATTTGTAACTACAAAACAATAAACAGATTTTGTTCAAAACTTAATAAAGATCTATATTTATAGTAATAACACCAAGTATAAAATTTTATCCATCTAGGTGTTTTGATTTGAGTTATATTTATACGCACACAAACAACAATAAATTTCTAGTAAACAGATTTCATAATTTGATAGGAATCTACACCTTAGATGTAAAAAACATACTAAATTCCAAACATCCTGAACAATGAATTTCTGAGTTGTCAAATTCATTACCAAGTATATTTTCAAAAAATGTCCTATAGACTCTGAGAGGTCTAATACATGGAAATTAAAAAAATAATAATAAAAAAAAAACTCCTAAGGTTAATTTTTTTAATAATTATAATGCTTTCTTTTTACATATTTCATATTATTAAAAAATAAAAATAGATTCTACAAAATAAGGGAATTTAATGGAATCTGGAGGTTGCATTTTATGAGGTCAGGAAATTTTCTCATCTATTACATATTCAGGGAAATGAATACTTTTCTGTTAGATCAACATCAATATTAGATGCATCAGGGCAGTTTCCACGGCCTTTTGCTTTGTTTAATAATGAGAAAACCCATACAAAATATGTCAATTTGAAAAATAACAAGTTTTGCTAACACAATTATTTCATTTGGTCCAAATAGAGAATATTTTTTATTCTAGTTAGCTAATATATGCTTATAATAGGCCTTTCTTAATTGCATTATACTTTTGAAATTTAAACTAGAACAAATATTTTTTTATATTATTTACTTATTTTCTTTACTTTAGACAAATAAATTGCTCTTTTTAAAACAAAATAGAATAGCAACATCCATCCAAACATATTGCAGTGATTAACATAACTTAGATATATCTACTTCATACTCAAGATGGGTACTACAAAGGCAGTAATTTTCACATTAGCAAACAGAATAAAATCGATACACTTTGAAATCCAATTTATGCATCATAATGCATGTAAAGAGGCTATTTCTTAAAATTTTTAGCATTTGGAAAATACTTTCAGCAAACCAATGCCCGGCATATCAAAAATTCAACCATCAATTATAAATGATATCAGCATGGTTATGTTAATAATTGGGAGAATAATGATCATAGATTACGATTGTTCTGTAATACAAATATTTATTAGATATTTATTTTTAATTCATTTTTTATTGTGGATTATTTTGCCTGAATCAAATTATAGAAAAAAAACTTTTTAGTAATGCTACAAAAAAATTTAAATTATTCTGATAGTACGATTTAAATCATTAAATCATATCTTACGTAAAAATAATTAGTCTTTTTTTTTCTTTCTTTTTTTTCTGAAACTGTTTAATACAGTTGGCATTAAAACATAATATAGATGGAGTAGCAGTTTTATATTTTTATGCAGTTACTATGTTGGGTATAAAAATATATCAAGTGGAATAAGCTTTAATTAAAAATTAAATTAATCTATAAAAGATCCTTTCTATTTTTGGATTATTTCAAAATAACTATAAAATAAAAGCTACAGCACTTGCATGTGTTCTTTAAATGCTCTCTTTGTGTACCGTATTTAGATATTTTCTTACACAATCAAAAATGTTACAAGCTTTTGTATACAAATTTGATAAGATAAAATGCTACATAAAATGTAGTCATAATGTTATATATTTTGTAATTTCAACTTCTCAAAACAAAATAAAAGTGCCAAAATAGTTTATTCAAAATCATACATACAGATGTTTGGAAAATCAAGTTTGCTTTTTGCATAAACTAATATTTTTGCAGATAATTTTATTGAAATTTTATCCCAGTGGTTAATTGAGATGTAGATTAAAAATCGTTATTATAAAAAATCTTTAAATAAAAAAATAAATAATTGAAACTTGAAAAAAAGTATTCAAGCAAGTTAAATATAAATAGTTTTTTCAAAGTACAAAAAATATAAATAAAATACTCAAGAAAACCTACATTTCTTTATATTTTTCTTGTTTTTGAAAATAATCTTAAATCCATCATTTAAACAAATATATAATATTTTATGCATTTGTCATTGGATACAACAAAATAAAAAAAAATTACACATTCCAATAAACTTTTAAAAAAAAGAATCCCTAAAATATTAAGCCAAATTTTTACCTAGTGCTTTTATTTGATATTTCTAATTTGATAAATTTTTCCTAAAGTTTTCAATAATAATAATGACTAAATAAAGCTAAAATGAAATAAAAGATAAATACAAAAAAGATTTAAATAAAAAGTATTTTTAAATAAACAAGAATGGTAGATTCATAGAAAAAATATGTAAAACAATATTGCAGCAAACTTTACAGATTTTTTTCCGTTGTGATCAATTATTATTTAAAAATCTTAAAAATCTGAAGTCATACACAATATACTTTTGAAAAATGTATAAATATATCATTTTAATCACTTATTCAATTCGTGCATTAAAATTAACAATTATACAATAATCAAAACTTTACTTTATAAAATCAAAGAAATTAATTTTAAAAAACTGAAAATATTAATAAAAAGAAATTTGATGCAAAACAATAAAAATATTTAGAAAACTGGATACAAATAAGAAAAAATACGGAACAACATATTAAATTTGATATATATATATATCTACACATTCAATCTCAGGCTTCAGAGAATAAAATAAATTTTATACTTTCAGCTTAAAAGCAGATAGGGATGTTTTTTAAAAAATCAAGACAGTTTCAATAAATTTTAAGTTGGTTGTGCGATACCGAATTAATGAACCTACAAGTTTTTTTAAAAAAATCGTCATTCTTTTAATAGTATATATAATCTCTTTAAACAGTATATTTAGAAACCTTTCCCGAATTGGAATATGAGATATAAAGCAATTATAGTTTCAAATTATCACAAAATCTTAGTAAACAAAAATATAAACAAACAAGATATTAACTCATAAAATAATACTTTTGAAAATAATCATCACCCTAAATCGCGTTAAATCTATTTTATAAATAATTTTTTATCGTACTGAACATCTAAAAAACAAATAGTGCATTCAATGCAATTTTCGACTTAGCACTGAATTGTGATAAACATTATGAAAATCAATACAGCTTTGTTTTCAATATTTTAAATAGACCTTGGTATTGAAAAATAGTGGCATTTAACACGCCTGGTAGGTTTTCTAGATGTTTAATTATGAACAGTCAACAAACCAACAAATGAATTTAAAAAAACAGCATATTCATAATAGCCTTTCTAATTGTAAACAAAATAGTAAACTTACTACTTTCTACAGTAGTCCATGTAACAAAGGGAAATATGAAAAGTAGTCTGATGGCTATCATCTCTTCATTGATGGTGGTTAAGTAGATTTCGAATCATTAATTTAATTTACACCAATATCTTTCTGTCAAAAAGTTCATAGAATTTCGTAAGCAAATTAAGGATATCCGCATCACTAGCTGCACTACACCTTTCGAGGGTTACCAGCCCGTACAATACATCAAAATTCAAGAACAAGCATTATGTCGCCAACAGAGGGCTACAATATATGCGATTGGCAAAGCTTGTCAAATGTTTTCAGTCGCGATCACATATTTCGGTTGATCACTGTTACTAACCATCCAAAATCCAAATTCACAGATACTCAGATTCAATTAAAAATCAGATATAGAAAATTAACCGATTGTTCTAGGAGATTTAATGAAAGAATTTAATAATCTGATTTGAAGAAATCAAGCTAGAACTCTTTTATTTTTCAAAAAACACATAATGTAGCATAGCAATGCATAGTATATTATTTTTATAACAATACTATTATACTTTCAAAACAACATAATATTAACTCCGATTTTGTAATATTGCAGTTTCTGATCTTAATTGTAAGGATAAATAAAAATAAATTCCATTTATGATACAAACAAATAGACGTGTGAAATTAATATGATCACAAAAGTGGCATAGTAGCTAGTGAAAATGTTAATTATTTTCGCGTCGTTGATGTTTTGTGCTAACAAAATATTGTACAGTAAACAAATAGGTTAAATATTATAAAATGAATATTTTTTTATTATTCTGATAATAATATTGCTAACATAAACATTCAAAGAACTGTAATTTCAAACAAATAAGAATAATAAATCTTTTTCAACAAAGTTGTTTTATGGCTGAGATAGATCTCACTTTAAACATTATCTACACGTTCAAATAGGATGAACATGAGGTTCAAACATTATTGCTCTGAAAATTAATAAATGTTTTTGGTACTTTTATTCCTGATTCGTATGTACTTTACCTTTGAATAATTTGGAAATTTAGAATTTTTTTATTAAAAATCTATATGTATATAAAATGCTAACTTAAGTGGCACAGAAATCGGTTAGATCATTTCTGACTGATTCATTCAACGTCTTTTTTACATCTGATTTTAATGCTGCGCTTAACTTATTCATGAATCTGAAAAATGTTGTTATAGATTCTGCTGGCCATGACAAACACTTAATTCAATTAGAACGGAAAAGATGTAAAAGAAATGGTAAAATAGACTTCAAATATAAAATTTAATTCACTTTAAAAATAAGCTTATCCCCTTTGCATAAAATGACGTGTCTGACACGCAAATAGATTTGCTGAATTTTTAGCTTTCAGTCTGCAACCAAGGGACAGAATTTAGTATTTAAAAATGCAAAAATTACTTAGAAACGCTTCAAAAATGCTCCTTATTTTATTATAAGAATCAAACTCACAATAGGTGTTAAGTATAAAACGTCTCATCTAATTAAGAAGTTAAATAAATTCGAATTCCAAAAGATTAACTTTTACTAGGTCGATAATATCTATGGCTACCTATAAATATAGATGGCCATGTTTTCCAAAACTATTAATCTCGTGAAAGTGAATTACTATATCTTTTTCACAATCTTAAACGAAAAAATTACTTTTAATTGATACTTATTTCCTTTCTGTGTCTTTCTTTTATTACATTGAAAAAAAAATCGAGTTTAGTTCAGAATGTTAAGATGCGTTTAACACTTACTCAAAAAAATGTACAGCCTTTAATAATGAAATTCAAATACCATCAAAACATTCTATTGCGGTATTTCGCAGAAATTAAAATAAGATTTTTTAAAAAACGCTTTCTTTGGAATTTAGTTCTGAAATAGTATTTTCACTTCCTCTTTTATTTCATAATATATGTACTTTTAATTAGTGCCCATAATAATATGCTGCAGATTATTTCAAGTCATTTTAAATCAACTGAACATTAAAAAATATTTCATATTAACCGTTTAACAGAAATTCAGTTATTTCACCTGACAAGACAGTCTCTAAAAGCGGTTGTTATTATAATTTTTTTAATTGTTTTGTATTTTCTCTTTCTAATACTATTTCTTGTCTATCTTCGTTTAGATTTAGTATTCAAACTCTTTTCTAAATGTTCTTTTTTAATTTTCAATAGTATCTCAATTAATTAAAATTGCTCGAGACATCGACATTCTTCATTCAAAATTTTTGAAAATATTCCTGGAACATTATTTTAAATCAACGTTAAATTCAAAACAGTTACATTTTCAAGATAGATTTAATCTTTTTTTAAAAAATTATTTTAGAATATCTTCGACAATATATTTAATCATTGAAAGACGAATAGTCAAAATAAAAGATTTATCGTTCATTCAATATCGTATTTCTAAGTTAAATTAATGTTTAAAGATATTCCGTTTTATATTTCGAGGGTAGTTTCCTAATTAGTGTTAAAACATGACAAACAATAAATACTTTGTCATGTCCTTTGGCTACGGCATTGCATGGGGTGTAAACGAAGTCTTTATCTTATAGCAAAAATGTTAGCAAGAAAAATCAATAGAATATTAATTTAAAATTTTCATTATTACTTAACATTGTCACAATTTTTATAAATCAAAGAAATGACAGAACTAGATCATAAATGAAAGTAATGAAAAAAATTTACGATATAATATTGTTATGAATAAAATTCCATTTCGTGAATTACTTGAAGAGTACGCTTTATTAAATGCAAAAATGCAAAACACATACGAAGCGAGCGCAAAAAACAGCAATTGCAGAAATCAAGAACACACCAAAAGCTAATCAATAATAAGCAACTGCAGCAGGATAAAGCGCTCAGAGAGAACTTGCATGAGATCCCTCATATTTCAAGAAATACTTAGTTCAATCCAATTGATTCACGTCTCTTGAGTCGGCTTCTCAGCTACTGATTACCTCCATCTCTTGGTTTTTATAACCTCTTTAATAGGACATGAAATGGTTTAAAATATATTTTGAAATTCAAATTTAAAATAGAGTTATCGCGAAGATTTTTGAATATTCGAAATTTATTTTTGTCACTAAATTCGTCGCTAAGGTGGAGTGTTAGACTTATTGTTAACATTTAGGTTGCGGGAACCCAAATTCGAAAAAGTTGCTCTGAATGCGGGCATTCAGTGAAGAAAGATAACAGATGCCTTCCCCCTTCTTTAGCTCTTCAATTTCGAACACCCGTAGCGTTTATTGGTCATCTGTCCTCTCCATTTTAACCAGGTTGCTTTTTTGCGGTTTTACTGCGTTTGGCCCCTAAAAAAAGCTTTTTATCGCAGTTTTTTTTTTCTGAAACACTTTTTTACTAATTCTGCATGAAAGAGTAATGAATTAAATTTTATTATATTAAATAACTTGTAAATAGGATAACTGCAGTATATTTACTTAGCACATTAAACAAATTGTTGTCAATTTTTCAATCGTATTTGTGATAAAATAAATTTCTCAAGCCTAACTGAAGCTGTAAATTTAATTTTTATAAAGCTTGAACACATCATTGTGAATTTTAATTTGTTTTTCTTCTAACTCATTTATCTTTATTAACTGTGACGATTTATATATCATTCATAAATATCGCATGAAATACCTTGATTTTTTTTGAAAATATTATCATTTGTTTGTACAAAACACAGATAACAATTCTTTGCAATTTTGTAAATTAAATGTATTTGGGAAATAGCAGATGATTATCTGCTTTTTTTGTACATTTGAATTTTTTAATATTAATATATTGAGCTTATAAAATCGAATATAATTTTTATTCCTACAGTATTTCGGACGGTTTTTAATATAAATTACTAGAAAAGTTTTTTTGTTCTATTGTCGGTTCTTATAGTTTATATTTTTTCCTGAGAATTTCAATTACTAATAACAGTGTAATATTTCTGAAAAGTACGCTCCATTTTCTAAACAATCAATAACCGATTTATAACGAAAAAAAATTACATAACAATTTATTAATTTATTGGTAATCACCAGATTAAAGACGGTTAAATTAAACAAAGTAAGAATATATGTAGTTTACTTAGAATTTGATATGTAAGATTTCATTGATATAAAATTATATTAAAAAGTAGTTATCAAAAAGAAAACTTTAAAAAAAATCATTAGTAAATAAAGCTAGCATATTAAGTGATCAGCTATTAATTACAAATATTTTTGCAAGCAGTTTATTTAGATTATCTTTCCGAAATGCTTAAAATTAATTTTAGAATTCCTGCTTTTTTTACGCAATCACTTTATTTTATGTTGTTTCAGTATAAATGTTTCTAGAAAAATTTAAAATTGTAATAACTTTTCAGGGAATTAAAATGAAGACATAAAAATTTTATATTACTCTTTTGATTTTGGAATGCCTAAAAAGGTACAAATTATTATTTTTGATAGATTTTAAGAACCTCTTCCAATATTTTAAAATTAGAATTATAACTTTTAATGGAGGATTAATTATAGATAATTAAAGAAGCCGTTTTCATAAAATCATGAAACTTACGGCTTGCTTAAAAATCAGAACTCAAATGTATTTTTAGCATGAATTTATCATTCTAGCATTAAACATTAAAGTTAAGAAATTGTAAGTTGTCAATTCTTTAATATTGTGTTAGAATAGTACATTAGCGACTGGGAAATATGTATGCCCGAGGTTCTAGTCTTAGAGGAGGAAGCAGGCTTGAAGAAAAAACATTGTTTTGTCACTTTTCACTATAAAATATAATGTCAGGGCGGCAAAAAAACAATTCGGGGTTCAATTTAATTTTTCTGCTACGAACTAGGATTAAAGATATAACAATTTATCTAGGATTATCTTGGATTAAAGATATAACAATTTATCTCCAATAATCTTCACTAAACCATTCAATCAGAAATGAAATTTCAAGTAATTCTTGATTCAAAAATTTATCATTGGAATAAAATTATAAACTCATATTATTGCAAAATTATAGAATATTATTAAGTTTAAAAAATTAAAAATTTATAATGCTAAAAAATTAAGCAACGGGGGAAAAGAATAATATTTTCAATCGAGTACTACTAATAAATGAAGTTACGCAAACTCATCCGAAAGCTCTTAGAAGTGTTACTTAAAAAAATGTCGCCAAAACATGGTTTACAAAACTCTCTAGCGCCAACATTGATTACAACTACAGCTGGACAAAGTCTCCTGACCCTAAGGGGTATAGCACAAAAGGGAAGGGCATTTTATTAGGCAATTACGGTTTGCCGAGAAGTTCCTGTGGGGGAACGAAATCCAAACACGTTGCTTTTATAACAGTTGTACCGACCCGTAAGGAAAGGTAAAAAAATCTTGGTACAGTAAGCTAGAGGTTAAGCGGCATCTTTTTGGTTAGAATACCCTAGGATCGATATCCTGATCTTATGGTTCATAGCCGAGTAACATGTTCGTTAGACTAAAAGTGCACTTTTGTCCGAGGGATATTATCCAACTTATAAAACATTCATCACATACTCTCACAAAAGTGAAGCCATGTTTAGACGAACCATACAATTACGCCAAGCGAATGGCGAGCGCGTGTGTGAGCTGATGATGATGTTGGCTGTTTTTGAGCCAAGCGTATGGCGAGTGTGTTTGAGGTGATGCGTCAAGTAAAGACGACTTCTAATGCGGGTAGATGGCGCCACGACATCAGTACCAAGGTTGCTTATTCAAGGTCGCAGGTCATCAATTGCCACTAATGTGGTACCATTTTGGGTCGGATGCCCAACGACGGAAATAGGTTCCTTCTATGGTTCGTAGCAAGTAACATACCCATTAGACCAAAAGTACACTTCGGGCCGAGAGATATTGTATGGCTTATAAAGTATACACCAAACACTCTCAATCCATTCAGCATCCGTTTATATATCTGTAAAACTATCTTCCTTACCAGGATATTTACTATGCAGGAAAGAAATATTACAAATTCGCAACAGAATATATGAATTAAAAAGCCTAATTCGTTTAGATATGTTATAAATATTTACTTCAGAAATTATTGATACTTAAACATGGAAGATAAATATAGCAGATTCTTTACTAATGTATTTTTATACCACTCAATTTTATACGACACTTGAGATCTAACTGTGAACACCGGAGTAAAACTTTTACTTATAGCTCTTCAAAAGATGGTCCTTATGAATACCTTACATATCATTGCCGGGTAAGAGTTGGGAAATATTTTTTGGTATAAATTTAGCATCTTTATCGATTTTTTTGTCATTTATTCCTGGCACTTAATACTAGGAACTCGCACATATGATTTATACTTCGGTCGCAGTATTGGTAACCGATTGGGACAAAAATTTGACACAGAACTACAAAATTACATGCCCAGTTTCATACGTTTATCATTGCATTTTTGTATTATCGTATTTATGTGCTTTGATAACCCAGATTAACATAAAGTCACCCCCTCCCCTGACGTAGTTGGTTTCAAATTTGATGGGTGTCTATATTTTAAACGTTGCATTTATGTAGCAAATTTTATCCATCCAGTTTTTTTCGTTTTGTAGTTATTTTTATACAGTTGGACAAATGCAATTCATCTGAATGCATTTCTTTCAAAATATGATGAAATCTATAAATTTGATTCAGGATACCAAATTTCATCAGTTTATCTCAAAATGAATTCGAATTATTTTCGTCATAAAAAGACGGACATTTTTTTTAAAAATAGTTTTTCGAATTCAGAGCGGTAAAAAATAAGGGAATTCGTCAAAATCTCGAATTTGTTTTATGATTACAGTATTTTTTTTCTACACTTCATATGCAAAAGAGGAAAAACATTTATATTTTTAACTTAAAACTATATTATTATTTTTAGATGAATCTTTAAATCGTTATTTTTTTTAAAAAAATCTTTTTATGTAGCTTAACTATTATTTACTTTCAATTAACTTCCAAGTAAAATTTCTATTTGTTTTAATTATATTTGCTTTGGAAAAAATGGTTTGAAAAAAAAAGAATATTTATTGAAATTCCATCTTAAAAGTAAAGGTCAAAAATGGATTAAAAATACCTTCGATTCCAGTTAATGGTTATATATATATATATATATATATATAATGAAAATCACATTTAAATGATTTGTTGAGAATAAATAGCAGAGTCGTGGCCGAAATCATGGATAATACAGGTTGAATTTTTAGTTCTTTTTATTCCATCACGGGAGCAGGCATTATTTACAAGCGAAAGCGACTAGCAGAACACAGAACTCACGAAAGCTAAGAGTACAAAAAAGGAACGGGAAATCATTATCCCTGTTCTTAAATACCAAGACTTTGATAGGGATAAATATTTTTTATAGAGCTTATAAACTTGGATTTCAGTGGGGATTTCCATGTTTCACACATAAGAGGTAAGGGAAACACAGGGATCTTTTTAAAAGTA
>JAOUZG010044841.1:1609680-1624553 GCA_026289955.1 Argiope argentata
GGAAAAGAAAAGTATTTTTCTCATCTTTTATTAAGTTATTTATCTAAGCATATCTTTTAAAAAAATGTTATTTGTTGTATTGCAGCTTGAATAAATTTATATAATATCAGATTTATAACTATCATTTGTCAAGTATAATTTCTAATTTACCTAAACTTTACTTAGTGTGTGTTCTAATTCTATTTTTGTTATATATACATCTATAATTTTTGAAGAAATTTAAGTAAATTAAATATAAAATTATCAATTAATTTTTTAGAAGATTTATAACAATTTCTCGAAAATTGGTATCAAAATTCATTCCCTAAAATGTACTTTTCTTTTTATCTAGTATTCCATTGGCAAGCAACTATAATGGGTCCAGTAAGTATCACATTTATTTCCAAGGCTATCTTGTATAGAATATACTATTTTATTTGAAGAAAACTAAATAATAGTATTTTATGTTTTTCTAAAAAAAAAAAAATTATTCCTTGATAAACTTAAAGAAAACTAAATTTAAATTTTAATTCAAAGTTATCTATTAAGCATAATAAAATGCTTTTTAGTTTTGTAGTTATATATATATATAACTACAAACTGTGTGTATATATATATATAGACCATTTGATCTTAGACGAATGCTGCAATTGTAAAAATGTGTAGCAATTATAATCCCTTACCTGATTTAGTCAGAAATTTGATAATTATTCAAAATTTTATTATTTAAACTTTTTTGCATTTTTTAATGAAATGAAGTTGACTAGCCACAATTTTAAATTAATAATTAAGGTTATATTGTATTCACTTTGTCATGTAAAACGAATTAGAAAGTACAGGAAATCAACTCGATTTTGTAAATTATATAAAAAACTTTCAATGTTTTTTTTTTTTTTTTAAAGATCAATACTTTTTGAAGAGAATATTAATTTTCTTAAAAATGCAATGAAAAGAAAACTAAAAATTTTAGCTATATTTTAATCATCTGTAAAATTAAAGAAACTTGATCTCATTCTTGTTTTTTATTTTATGAAATATGAGACATTTCCTTGAAGAAAAAAAAAGAAACATTTCTTAAATGTTAACTAGAGAATTTGCAGAAATTTTTTTACCTTAATTTTTTTTCTTTGTAATATAAGGTATTTTTAAATGGTTATAAAAAATTAATTTTTAATATTTTATCTATATAAATTATTACAAGTTCAAAATTGTTTAATGATTTACTTAGTATGTGTTCCCATTTTTTAAAAAATATTTTTTACATTTGCAGCCAGATAGCCCATATCAAGGAGGTGTATTTTTCCTCACTATTCATTTTCCTACAGACTATCCTTTTAAACCTCCAAAGGTAAAGTTCAGATTGTTTTAAGTTATGATATTTTATTTTTAAGACAATATTAGTTTTATTTTAAAATGATTTTCGTTCTATTGATATTTCATTAATCTTAATAAAAATATTTTTATTAATGTTATTAATAGTAAATTTAGTTGCTTATAAGTTCTATTTGACTAAAAACCTAAAACTATTGTAACATCATTTTTTTAGCAAGATTTATTTGGACTTCTACATTTGGCTGCAAAATTAGTCTTTTCTTTCTTTTTATTTTTGTCAGAAATTTTAACTTTTTACAGCATTTATTTGTTGATAGTTTATTTCATTGTTTGTTGAAAAAAACTTAATTTTTCCATAAAATATTCTAAGATTAGAAAGATACATATGTAGCTGTAATATAATGTTTAAAATAACCAAATTCAGTCCTAGACTTATTCAATAACTCATTTGGAGTTTTAAAATTTCAAATTCTTTATTGGTTTAAAAAAGTATTTTACTTATTTTTAGTTTCAGTTTTATTGAGTGCAGTAAAATCTGTCTAGTTTCTTGGATATTTGATTTAGATGCCATGTATAGAAAGTATCAGGTTGAAATGAAAGATTAAATGTTAAGTTGCATATCCTTTGTTACAAATGCATGTATATTGTGGGTGAAACAGCAACTTAACAAAAACATATATATAAGAAAATTAATAAGCTTAACTGGTTTTTGTAATTTTCCTTTCTGCATCCTTATAATCCTTAACAAATTATGGAAGATATAGTTGTATTTTCTTCTGCTTATAAAGGCAGTAATTTAAATAAATGAAATTTGGTATGTGATCTTGTGACTGCAATTGTAGTTTTATGTCAATTTTGGTTTCACTAATTTTGTGAAAAAAGTTTGGTATTCATATTTAATTTTTTAAAACTTATTTATTAATGTTTGGCAATCATATAAATTGAGCTCTAGATTCTGTAAAAAGGTTAGATTCACACTAAGGACCTATCTTTTATAACCATTGTTTGGCAATATCTGGAAGTTAATATACAAGTAATGAATTTCTTGACTATGCTATGAAGCATTCAATCCTCTTGTGGTAATGAAAATCTGAGCCCTTATGTGTTTCAAGTCTCCCCAAGGTCAGCTACTTTATACAAGGAGGGTGAGGATTCTCTGTTAGAAAGTGTGTAAGGGAGTTTCAAGAAGCTCCCTTAAACACTTCCCTCCCTTTTCACCACTTTTTATCAATTTTCTTAGAAGAAAATGTTAAGAAAAGCATTCATATATATTTTAAAGTATTTTTTAAAGTAATTCAGTCATGAAAATTTACTGAATTCTTTCATTCAAAATTTCAACCTGTTGCTTAGCAGAATTGTATGAAAATGTATATTGGATTTGTGGGCATTGTGTCTTGGTTTGTTATTTACTGTAATGTATTTTTAGAAGAAAAAAATTAACATTCCCCCTTATTTTCTCAGCTTTTAAAGTAACTGAAATAATTTTTAGATTTTCTATTGCTAACAGATGTTTTTATAACCTTCTTAACAGATATATGTTTATTTAATTTTGCCTTTTTAAATGGGATAACTAAAATGAAATTTACTGGAATTCTTAGATTAGTTCTATAATATTAAAAATACTTCAGAATTTTCCTCATACCTTTTAAAACAGTTTTATGGTTTGGTTAACCATTAAATTTATCACTAAGTTATTGTGCAACTTGTTTTTGTAATACTTGTATACTCTGAAAGCTTTATGAAAAGTAATAAAATTTTAATTTGTTTGCATTCAAACAGTATTTCTACTATAATAGGTTTTTAAATTTTTTTTTTATATTTGTTATATAGAAATATTTTTGAACATGTGTCTAATTCATTTTTTGTTTGTTTATATAGGTAGCATTCACTACTAGAATTTATCATCCTAACATCAACAGTAATGGCAGTATTTGCTTGGATATCTTACGCTCACAATGGAGTCCTGCTTTAACAATATCTAAAGGTAATTATAAATTATTTTTGTCATAATACCTGTATATTCATTCTATTCCTTAATTAGTATTATTTATTAACTATTAACAGTAAATATTTTCTTCAAGTTTTCTGTTTTATAGTTAAACCCTCTAGCTATATATATTTTCAATGTATAATATATTTTAAGGTTTTTATTGCTACTATGCAGTTTTCTAAACTGTTTTTACCTCTCTTATAATGTTGAATTTCATAGTTTTATTTCATATAAGTAATTCACTTAGTTTTAAAACTAGCTGTTTATAAATATTGAAATAAAATAGCAATTTTTAAAATAAGTGAACTAGAGGATTAAAAATATAATTCATTTCTGGGATTAATACCTTTATTTAAACAAAGAAATAAGCTATATAAGTTTAAATTTTTAGTTGGAAAGTGGAGGCCTTTTTTAAAATAGATGCTTGAACCTTCCCCCCGCCCCTTATACTTTCTTATTTTATTTATTTTGAATTATTGAAATTCTACTGTTAAGCAAAATAATTTTCGGGACAATTACATGCAGTTGCTTAGAATAAAAAATAATTATTTCCTTAACCCTGATTCTAATGCAAGACATGTTTCAATATTGCTTTTTTTTGACATACTGAACATTCAGTTCATTTTTAAATCTTAATGAAGATGAATAATTATTTTAATTTTGTACGCTATAAAAATAATTGGGAATCAATATTTTATTCAATATTATCAAAGGTGACAGTTATATTTCCTATTTTAAAAACTGTTACTCCCTTCAGTGCAAATGATTTAAAACTCTTTGTGTAGTCGGCAGCACTCCCCCCCCATTTCTGAGTTTAACTCTTGCATACATATCAAGAGTATAATGTATCTTACATTTGTGACTTACTAGCTTAGAAACGAGGAGCATTGTAAAAATTCTTGCTAGTATATAATGGAAAAGTTAGAATTAAAATTTTAATTCTAATTTATTCAATTTAATTATAACTATTTAAAATATACTTAAGGAAATGTTGTGCATCTTTTTCTTTTTATGAGAAACTCCTAACAAAAAACAAGTATTAAATTTTCTACCAGATTGGGAAAAGGGGGAGAAAACGTTAGTTCAATATTAAAGTAGAGCTGATATGATTCATTGATTGCGATGTATTAAACTAGAGTTGTAAAATTTCCAGCTCAGATTTCCACCTTCATAGCGAGAAAAGATGGCTATTTTCTCTCTGATGTATTAGTTAATGCAGAGTAAATGAATTTTGATTTTTATCATTGTTTTTTTTTAAATATTTGGCCCAATTTTTTCGTTTACTTTCTTCTATTTCCATAGATTATAGAACTTTTTCTGCAGAGAAATTATTCAATAAAATAAGAAAGGAAACTAAGTTTTAAATAATTTTAGGAAAGGTTCTATGGCCTCATTGGTTGAATTGCTATCGGGTTATTTTAAAGTTATTTCGCAGCCATTTACTATTTAACTCAGACCTTTGTTAAATTTACTACATTTTATCCCATAATCTGCAATTTATTCTACTAAGAAAAGGGCTTGATATAAGAACTTATTTTTATTTATTTATTGGAATTATTAATTTTAAATTTCTGATAAGTGAAAGTCAACATTATCAGTTAGCTCAAAGAATTTAATGAGCTAACTAATCTCTCAAACCTTTTTTTATATTGAGCAGTTAATGAATATTTAATCTTTACCTTAAAAGACTAAGGTTTTGCATTTTATTATATAAATACATAAGTTGCTATAACATTAATTTTTTTCCCTCTTCCCTTCCAGTATTGCTGTCCATATGCTCTTTGCTGTGTGATCCAAATCCTGATGATCCTCTTGTTCCAGAAATAGCTAAAATCTACAAAACTGACCGGGAGAAGTACAATGAGCTGGCCAGAGAATGGACAAGGAAATATGCAATGTGACCCAATAGACTAATTTGATAATTAGCGCTTCTTCCATTACACCATATTACTTTCTGCTGTTTCCTGTTCTGGTCAGTGCGGTTATTTTGGGTCCAGTTCTTACTTTGAAAAATTCTGTAGCAAATGGGGGAAGACTGAAATTGATAAATTTAAAATATTTTTATTGTGAATTGGCAACAATTTGCTGTTAATAACTCTACTGAGGATTAAACAAAACAATCTATGCAATTTTTATGCTTATAGTTACTGGCAGTTTCTTTATTTTTTTTCTTAATTTATTTTTTATTTGACAGTGTTCAGTGTGCAGGATGTCTACACCTTGCACCTTAATTTTCTTGTTAAAAATTAAGTCAGATATGCTCAACTTCTTGACTCTTTAGATTATAACAGTTTCTGTAACCAGAACTGGAAATTCACCAATTCAGTGGAAAACATGGCCTGGCATGTTCTTGTGTCAATGTGTAAATGTAATTTTTTTTTTCTTTTCCTCTCTGAAATGATTAATGATTGTGCTGTGTAAATAAAACTTTTTACATCTGCCAGAACCAGAGATGTTTCAAAATTTATTTTTAGTTGGGAAAATTTTTTCTGTATTTTTTTTTTTTTTCAATTCTTAAATTTGTATAGTATATATATATCTGCATTTTCAAAGTTTTCCCTTAATATTTTCTAACTGTGAACAAAGATTCTGAAAAATTCTAATAGCTGTGATTGGTCTTTTTTATAGGGTTGAGATTCATGGAAATATAGTAGTTAAAAATACTGTACATTTAATTTTTACTATGGATGGACATGCAATTTTAAAATTTTGTTGATATCGTCCTTTGTTGAGGATCACTGCAATCTTTTTACCACAGTATATATTGTACATTTTTTTATCTTATTTATGTCTTCGATATGTTTTATGTAAATTATTCGAATAATGGATTTTTAATTTTTTGCAACACCAGCTGATGCTTACTAATTATATGCGCTTCGATTGTTTACAGATTGAATAAATTATCTGAAAACCCAAACATGTGTTGGGTACATATTAATGGCTGCTTATTATCCCTTTGGTTTATTTGTATTTGCTTTTTTGAGGATACTTAATTAACACTGTTAAAGTATAGTAAAACTCTGATTTTATTTTGAATTATTTGATATTTTTTGAGGTCATTAATCATCATCAAACTCAATTTCTAGAAGTGAAAATATTACTGTATTAATTGATTTAAATTTTAATTTCTTTTTATGAATCTTGATATATAAGTGTGAAGTATTGGATGAATAAAAGGAAGTAATATAGTTACATAAGTTTTTTAACTTAAGATAAATTTGCAATATTTTAATAATAAAAATGCTTTTATGAAGAAAAAAATTAATTATTAAAGTTTTAGAAAATTGCATATAAAAATTGGTTTTTAAATTTCTGACTTGTTTATTCTGAATTAAAAAAAAAAAAACTTTTTTGTTGACTTGGCAAGAATATAATAGAACTTTTAAGATCAGAGTTTTGCTATACATTTTAAGCCTTTTCTAACCATTACTAAGAAGTTTTTGATTTATTTTAGTATACATAACATCTTATTTTATTAACTTTTGAATAGTTTGATTTAACCTCTTTTATGCTTGATTTGGTTTTCTTTTATAGTGAAAACTTTAAACCTAAATTTTTTCTTCTTTTTTTTAAGTAAATATTCTCATTATTTTTGGTTTTGGGTACAAAACTTTTTTAATTGGTTATAGTTTACTTTAACAAAACATGAGGGTTTTCGTTGTCATTAGATCACTATATATTTATTGAAAGGTTTGACCATGCTACAAATTCATTTATAAATTTAAAAAAATCTAAATTTTACAATAAAAAATCAATTATTCCAAACTGTAATATAAAACTATTGAAAGAATAATGCTTAATAATAGAGTTGAGAAATTTTTTTACCTTAAATTTCTTAATACTAATGAAGTTTTTGGAGATAAATTGTTGCATGATGTTAGTGTGCAATTTGCAAATGGTTAAAACTAAGGTTGAGTATTGCCAGAGAATTGTTTTATTAATATTTCATTCCAGTGCATGTTAAATTTCTTTATTGTGAATTTTTTTTATCATACCCTTCATATCGAATAAGTTTCAAAACATTCTTGTTTCCAGAAATATATTTTAATTATAAAGGAAATCATTAATTATAAAGGTCAGGAAAAATTAATCCTAATTTGGCATATTGGCATCATTGTAAGTAGCACTGTGAAATACTAATCAAAGAGTAAAGCAGTTTAACAGGTTAAGTACCATGTTGGCTGCTAACTGATGGTATCTATTCATTTCCTGCCATTTAAGCCACCAATGACTGAACTTCTTATAATTAGGACATATGGAAGACACCTATACTAATTTTACTTATACTTAAAATTTTAAGCTTGATCATAAAAATAATCATTGAAATACATGTTATTTTGCATAATCTGTAGTTATCAGCATATCAAAGAAAAGTTAGAGATTAAAGGTTAGAAGAAAAGAATGCCCTTGGCTCTTAAAATATAAAAGCCATATATTCACAACTTGCCTATGGAATGATAATACTTTAAATTTATTGTCAATGCAAAAATCTGTCTTAATATTATTGAAGGGGACGATTCTAATGAATATCTTTAATTTTGGTTTCCTTTTTTTCAGTAGTGTTTTTGGAATAAGTACTAGGTGTATATCAGTGTGCTTGAAGAGAATTGCTTTCTAACAAAATGCTCAATGGGACTTGAGAATGGAGCTGGCATGTGAATCATTTAGTTATCATACATTGTTCAAACTATCTAGTCATAAAGATTATCTATTATAACAAGCCTATCAGCATTGTTAGGGAAGCATACCAAATATTGAAGTTCTAGGTATCTGTTATCAGTATAAAACCTGATTGCCCTTGAAATGCATATACAGAAAATTTATCGAGAATTTTATGTTAATGTCTTAGCAGGATTTCTTGTACAAAATGCTTTTTTACATTTTTTCATTTAATTATATAGTTAACTGTGAAATTGTCTCTTTTGAAGTTATCGGCTATCTTTTATATTTTATACAAAGTGATATTGTAATTTAGGAAGCTTTAAGTTCTAAACTGATTGGAGTGCCCTAAGTAAATTTTGTCAGAAAGTAACTATAGTGGAATCCATTGAACAAAACCTCATAACTTTGCTAAAAACCTTAGTTGAAAATTTATTAGTTTGGAGTATGTTATTTTTACAAACAGTAAGAGGGGGGAGAAACCCTGAAATTTATCCTTATTCAAAATTGCAATAAAAGCCTCTAATCTTATTTTTTTAAATTCATTTTTACTTTTATAGATTTTTTTTGAACTTTTGTGTAGGTTGAAATACATAATATGTAATGTTTTCTTGTTGGAATATTATTCTCCTTCCTGGGAAATATTATTCTCCTTCCTGGGCTTTTCTTCAATAGAAAGTGTTTTAAAACGTCCCTTTCAGCTGCCTTTTTTCTTGAAGACAATTTAACTGTTTTTGTTGGAATTTAGTTGACACAGTTTATTTGCCTTTATATGCAATACTAAAAAAAGTATAGTAATTGTCAAAAAAATTAATTCAATATTTTAGCGAATTTAGACTTTTTAAACTCCTGAATTCGAAAAATTCATTTTCAGAAAATGTCAGACTGTTAGATGAACTGAAACGATGGCTGAAATTTGGTATATGTTCTTTACTTCAAATTTGCAGATTTCTATCAAATTTTGAGTGAAATCTGTTTTGAGGAAGTTTGGGTGTGTATATAATATAAGTTAATACAATAACTGCAAAGTGCAGAGGTATATATAATCTGTACATGAATGTAACATCTAAAGTCTAGACATTTGTCAGATTTTAAACCAAATCTGACGTTGACTGTCTATCAGTCTCTACTTAAAGAAATATGTTAATGCAATAGCTTAAATTAATCTTAATTTTTGGCATGTGACAAACACCAATTAAGTGAAAAATTGGACACTGCAGTTCAGTGTCCAATTTTTGTTTCACTTCATTGAGAAAAACATGTCTAAATCTATTTTTTGCATACCATTAACCTATTTATTAGATATCTTGCAGGAAACTGCTATAAAATTAAATGATTATAAATTTTGCAGGCATTGAAGGGGTAAAAGTATACCATGGATTAATTGTCAAGGATGACATATTTTGTAACCATTCATGCCAAAAGGTATTTTGTAACTATTATACTAAGATGCCATGTAACACATTTTCTGGCATTACAAATTTATTAAATATTATTCGAGAAAGTTTTAGGGGGACTAATCTCGCTGGTTTAATTAGAATTCATTCAGTGATGTAAAACAAATTAGCTTCGTAAACTTATATAAAGTCACTATCATTTCTTTTATTTTAGAAGTAAACATAAGTTATAATGAAATCAATAGATTTTTCATAATTTTCCTTACATAATAGAAACTAAATTATGAATGTCATTTAAATTATCTTGTAACAAAATTGTGAATATGATAGACAAAAGTAGGTTAGGATAGGAAGTAATTACATAATATATAACATTGACTGCAGACATACTTTATCTACCAATTCAGTGGAGTTGTTCGTGGATTTCAATATTGAAATTTAACTTGTTAATTTTCTTCTCTTATGTAACATGTTTATAATGGTAATAATTTTTGATATCCCGCTAGGCAGAGCAAACAAATTAATAATTTTCAATTTTTTGTAAAGGTAAGAAACTGGATGAAATTGTCCTATTTGGTACTTTTATATTTATGTTTTACTATACTGATAGTACTTAATATATTAATATTCTACAGTTAAAAAATCATCTGTAAGTCATGTGATTTTTATCTAGTTATTTGAGGGAAAATAATGATCCTATTTTTGACTGATTTTATTATTCAGTAATGTTTTTGCAACCTAATAGTGTAAATTGACGGCATTAATGATTCCAAAATGACTGGAGGGAAAAAAAATTCATACAATTTATGCACTCTTGAGAGGGTATTATGATTGAAAAATCAAGTTAACAATATGAAGGTTGGTGCCTGAAGATTTGACATGTTACAGTATTCTTGTTTCTTTTTACCCGTTGAACGGTAATGACGCATTCAGCTCGCCATAAACTTCCCTGAGCAAACTGGCAACGACGAGCTGGACTCTCCAGAAATTATGGTTTGATGCTTTTTTTTTTGAGAGAAGTATGTGCAAGTTATATTGAGTCTATTGCTTTGATATTCTTGTGTGCATGCTTCTAGTTACCATTAGAATGTAATTCGTTTAAATCTCTATGTATAAATATTGAAACACGCACTTTCATTTGAATACTATGCAGAACTAAAATATTTTGGTTAAACATTAATGAAGAATTAACCAAATCTAATTATATATATACACACACACACACAAATACATTCATATAAATGTGTGAAACAAATATTTTGATATTAACAAATTATTTAAGGAACAAAACCGTAAATTTCTATATCAATCCCACCTCTTAAAACTAAGAAAATTAAATCGTCTGCCAGAGCAGTGCTGACTGAAAATAAGTTGTTGTTCAAGGGGTTAATTTTCTACTAGTATTAAAATACCCAAGTAAAACTTAGTCATTTTTTGTGCATGAAAACAGAATGGGATTATTTCTTCTATGTGAACTTCTGGTTGGGGAATAAATCCATTAACAGATTTTATACATGACAGGGCAATTCAACATTTTTTGGGGGCTCGTAGGAGTAAACCATACTTGAAGATGAAATCGAATTTGAAGACTAGAAAGGTGAACTGCATATCTTATTATTTGACTCCGAATTCACCAAAATAAGGACAAGATGAAAGTTAATGTATATATATTTTTTATTAAATATATAGAAATATTACTCAAGTAAAAATGAAAAGCTGAATGAATCGATAAAAAAAAACTTTTGAAAAGATTAACTTTAAAAAAATGAATTGAGAACAACAATCTAAAACCCACTTTCGGAGTTGCAGAATTCCAGATTAACAGTTGAATTGAAAGCCACTGATATTTAAGTATAAAATATGATTTGCAGAAGGGAAATCAAATGATTTCTGATGCAGTTTTGTCAATTAAATGTAAAATTCAATTTGACTAATCTTACACAGATAAAAATCATGTGCATCTGAATACAAATATTATTGCAATAATCTAAAACTTTTTGCATTGCAAGTTAATAAATTAATACACTGCATAGAAGTGATAAGAAACAATTTTTTCTAAAGGTTGATAGATCCTTTATTATTGCAGTTCACTTTATTTAAAAAACGTTTGCGTAGTTGAACTCAATGATGTATAGACGAAAATTTCAGCTTTCATATGCAAATTCAAAAATGCGTTGAACGTTATTGATAATCTAAAAAAAGCAGCAACATCTTTATTATACTGAAGCAAAGACGGCAAAAAATGACTAAATTTTTCGTCCGCCTAATTTACGATCTGAAATTTTAGATGGGATGGAGAGTAATTCATATTTGCTACTCGCCGAGTTAAAATTCTTCCCTTCACTCATTGGAAAATTGAAATTGGTGGTATTGGTTACCAAACGATTCTTATTTCTGCTGATAATTGTCTCCGGAAATTAAAAGCTGTAGCAGAACACTGAGAAAGGTTGGAATATGTATGTAATTAGCTTTTGCTTGCGACTTCATACGTATGGAAATTTTGATGTGTCAGAACTGACGGTCTGACGCCAATTCAGACAACACAATGCATATAAAAAAATTTAATTCCTTTTATTTTGCTTTATTTTATTTCAAACGTACGTCACAATAAATCTGCTTACTTAATTAATTAACCGCGTTTGATTTTAAATGCACCAAACACTAAGAAACCAAAATATCGTTTGAAATAGTCGGTCGAAAACATGTTAAGCTTAACCTCATTAGAGTGGGAAAAGAAACAAAAACCTGACGTCTTAATCATTTGGTGTTGGGGAAATGAAGAGTTTTTGAGAGAAAGTTAGTTTTTAATTAATAAAAAATAACCGGAATGATTAGTAGCCTATGTCTTATTCTAGACTATAATCTATCTGTGCTGAATTTCATCCACTTTCGTTCTGGCGTGATTGCCTAGCGTCATCCATCCAAACTTTTACATTTATAATAGTAGTATAGATTTGCCGGCTTTCTGGCACAGAGGTACCGCGTCTTCCTTGTGTTCTGGGAGTCCCGGGTTCGGTTATGGTTGTTCTGTGTGCTATCTGTGAGATGTGTGACCCCCCCCCCCTGTAAAAGGGGGCTGAGCTAGCTAATGTGATGAGTGTGTAGCTAAGTTCGCCTCATGGCCCTAGTTGGCGCTACTTCAAAAACAAGAGACGCCCCTTTCGGCTTAAATCTGCTGCTGTATCAGCAGGGGGCTTGTCCACGGCAAGTGCTATATGTAATAACAACAGTATAGATATAGCCTTTACATAAATTGGGATAGCAGGGTCAAATATGATTGTGACTTGAAACCCAATAGTCATTAATTTTTGCCAGTAATTTATACTGGAAAGAAAAAATTATTATTATTAAAATCACAATATTATTGGCATATTAGTTATTACTTCCCCGCATATGCAAAGAGAAAGTAGTTCAATGTAAAAATTTGAACTCTGATATTTTGGTGAATCTACGTTTCTGACCTTGGATTCCTAAAAATGATTTTTTGGATTTATGCCTGTTGTCAAGATAATTGAAAAGCGCTATACAAAAGCATATGAGGTTTGATATATGAATTTCACAGCAAATTTGTAGATTTCTGTCAGATTTCGAACGAAATTCAATTTGAGGAAGTCTTAACTGTTCATTTGTCCGAATATAATACGACTTTTGCAAAACGAAGAGGTGATACACAAAACGAACAAATAAGATTCAGAACGTAGAATTTCGTCAAAATATCCGAGTTCAAATTTTTAACATTGAATTCTTCATCTTTGTATATGCGTGGAAGTAACTAATATGCCACTAATATTTTGATTTTAATAATAATCCTTCCTTTCCAGTATTAATTACTGGCAAAAATTAATGACATTTGGGTTTCAAGTCACAATCATATTTGACCCTGCTGTGTTAATACGATAGTTGCAAAACAAAGAGATGATACATAAAATCAACTTTTAAATTTTAGATATGTGGCAAATTTGTAGACATTGTTGGTCTTATTTTCCCCAACTTATAAACACTGTGACGCAAAAATGCAATGATTTAATTGTATGAAATTTATTGTGTGTTTTCCGTCTACAGCTACAATTCATATGTAAAATTTTGGTTTTAATTGGTCAGAAAAAAGGCATTCAGAATGCATATTCTATTTTTTAGTATTTTCATATTAATTGCATACCATTGATTGATCGTCGAAAATTGCCCTCGTATAGACTATATCATAATTATTGATCACCAATATCATATGATTAATAATATACGAGTATATTTATTGGAGATTATGCGCGAAGGTTTTTGATAGGTCTTATCTAATCCAGTATGGAAAAAGGTTTTAATATATGGGTAGAATATCGATTTTCAATTATTTTGTAATCCCTTTTTTTAAAAGTATGTTATGCAAAGTGTTAAAGAGAGTCAATTTTCGATCAGATTTTTTTATTTGCAGTATCGTATTTTCTTGTTACACGAATGACATAACGTTCGCAACTAGTTTACGGAAGTACAACTGAAACCTTATAAATTGCATGTTGCCGGTAATAGTAGCTTAGTGCCAAATAATGCTTTATTTCAATCGATTAGGAAACACAAATTCGATTTTCAGGCAGTATTAATGGCATACCAGACATTAATTGTCAGAAAAATTTGCCAAGGATCGTGTCATTGATTCAGTAAAAATGCTAAATGCACACTGAAGTTCCCAATACATTAACTATTATTACATTATAGTTAACTATTATAATATTAACTATTGTAATTCCAAGCAAGCCGTTCTCTGAGATGACATCTTTATTGGGAAAAAGGCGGGAAAATTATGAAAATATCAGTGCCGCTGGTTTATATATATATATTCTGAATTTCCAACAATGACTTGCATTGTTGGCCTAAAATTCAAAATTTTTTCATTTTTTTATCCACTATCTCATAACATGATGCTATTTTGGTAAATGAGGTTTGTGGCTTCAACCAAAATCCGTAGGCGAAAAATTGACATTTTATTATCTGCACGAGCATCTCAAAAAAATCAGCTTTTAATAACGCGTTACCAGTTACATTTACAAAAGCTCTGATTTTTTTTAAAAAATAAGTTAGTGACTACAGCAAATAAAACTTAGAAAATATCATTTTCATGAAATGGAATAAATAGCTCATGAAAGCTCAAAGCTCATGAAATGGAATAAATAGGAAATGTGACATTTTTTTAAACAATCAATGCGAGACAAAGTTTTTTGGATCGTTTGCAATACTAAAGGGACTCCATTCAATGAAACGATTAAAATGAATAAGAATATAATTTAACTCGCACGAGCACCTGCTACTTGGCCGTTCAAGAAATGATGTTTAATTCATTGAAATATGCACTGTAGATTTCATTTTAATCTTTATTTTATGTCTTTTTACTACTCACAGTTTTTTTAACGTGAAAAACTAGTGTTTCAATTTAGCACCTGATAACATATGGCGCTTATTATGTATAACCAACTCAAGAACTTAAACATATAAAATTGCTCTCTCTCTCTCTCTCTCTCTCTCTCTCT
>JAOUZG010044841.1:1624653-1636901 GCA_026289955.1 Argiope argentata
TATATATATATATATATATATATATATATATATATATATTCTGTATACAATCCGGCTCTACTATAATAGCCGACATCGAGCATGGCTAGTGTGAGATGAAAGAATTATTAAATTTCTTCATTCTGACTTGTTACAATTCAGAATTGCCTTCGAATAAACACAATTTCATTTAAAAAAAAACACTGTTGATAGGCTGTTATTATCTATGCGGTGCAAGAATCATCCAAAACACTACAAGACAGATCATTAAAACCTTGAGTTATCAAATTTGATATGTTTTTACATCTTGAGTAGTAAATATTCAAAAAGAAAGGGAATTTCAAGATCAAATCTTGACATTCCTTTTCTCAACTTCTAATTCAAAATTAAAAGTTCACCTAAACGTATTTCTCAATAATTTTATACAAAATCTACTTTTGTGTCTTTATTTAAAAAATATCGTTTTCTGTTATATTAATTTTTTTCTAAAGTTTTCTTTAGTTTTAATAAAATTTTAAAATATATTTTCCATTTTCAATTACTGGATTGACATCCAGTCGCTTTGAAATGCTATTAAATATATATTTTTTATGAATGTTATCATTCCTATAATTGATAAAAAAAAGATTCATTAAAATTTTTTTGAGGTTTTTGTTTTCTGTTCTAATTTTTTTATTTCCTTTATGAGAAAATAAAAATAAAATAGCATTTTAATAAGTGCATTTGCAAAAAAAAAAAAAAAAAAAAAAAAAAAAAAAAAAAAAAAAATCTTAAATTTCATTCTTTCTCACTTTTTAAATGTACCGAAATGCTGCAGAATATTCGCTTGGAAGTTCCAAGTTTTACTTTCCACTCCAAAAAGAAACAGACGCCTGTTGGCTGTCTAAGAAAGGTTGGCGCACGTTCAAACATTTCTTACGCTCGTACTCGTGTATTGCGAGTTTAATGTACTTGAATCTTTTGTTCTTTGCATTTTTCGCCTCTTAGTAGGCATTCGTCCGTTGGTATTGCGTCTTTTGCCAAACGATTACTTTTTCGCATTCTGCTTTTAAAAAAATGTGAATACAATAACATACAAAATAAAGAATGATTTAATGCTTAAATTTAAGTTCTGACCTTAATATTTAGTTAAAAATATTTTCCTGGCATATTAAAATTTTTGCTCAAGTTTTATTTATAAAATGCATCAATAATTAAATTCTTCAAACATAGTTCTATTATGCAGTTTATTGGTATTTTAAACGCTAATAATAAACTTGAATGTATGTCAGTGTTCTATAGATCAGAGCTGAGAAATTAATTTAGAAATACCAAGCTTGGTACATTATATTTTTAATTGAACCTCGGAACGACTCTTTTTTTTGTAATTTTATTATTTGAAAAATTAAGTTAATTAATTTTATCATTTCCCCGCGCCAACTTCTGAAAATTTTACGGTTTAAAAGTAAACTTTTGCTTCATATCAAAATTCAAATAATTATCATTTTCAATGATGACATTTTTTTTTTACCTTATATTCATTTTTTATCATGTCAGAACATGATGTTGTTTTGGGGATGATAAAAGAATAGTGTCAACAAAAATCCATTGGAGAAAAATGAAAATTTTGTTATTTGCTCGAGCATCTCAAAAATCAGCTTTTAATAACGTGTCATTGCATTTACAAAAGCTCTGCTTTAAAAAAAAATAAGTTGATGACTACAGCAAATAAAACCTAGAAAAAAGTCATTTTGAGCAGGTGATTACATGAAATGAAATAAATAGGAAATGCGATAATTTTTTTAAACAATAAATGCGAGACAAAGTTTTTTGGATCGTTTGCAATACTAAAGTGACTCATTCGATGAAACCATTAAAATGAATAAAAATATATTTTAAATCGCACGAGCACGTGGTGCTTGGCCGTTCAAGAAATGATGTTCTGACATGATATATTCAAATATGCATAGAAGATTTCATTTTAATCTTTTTATTTTTTCAATTTTGCTAACTGATAAATAAAGTTCTGGAGCTCGACCGATTTTGCGATGAAATAACAGTTATGATGCCATAGTTCTATTTCAGCCTTTTATAAACGCATCTGCTGTCCAACAGTCATGCATACATAATAATGCAATACTAGTACAAGCATGCAAAAATATTTTTTTGGCCGTAAATTTCGGAAACATCAAAACAACATAATATTCTCACATGATAAAAAACACCTGTAGTGGTCTCCCCAAAACTTTCTCGCATACTCTAATAAAGGTATTATACCAAAAAGTGTCTTCTATAGAATTCGCATAAAATAGTAACAAAATATTATTCAGGGCTCATCATTTTCAATAAATCTATCGTGTTACCTCATGGGTTTTGGTGATTAATCCCTTTGTATCCGGTTAATAGTATCTGAAATGCACATGGTATGTATGTGTGTTTTTTTTCAATTGATTGAAAGAAGAATTTGATATACTTATCAAATATATACCTCATTGCGTTTTTGTGTCATCACGTCTACATGTTTCTGAAAATACAGACAGACAGACGGCCAACCCCTTACTGGTTTTGATTCACATTTGGCAGGCGTCTACTAGAGATGTTTAATGTATGCACCGAATTTTACTCATCTAGCTGCTGAATTTTGTTCTTTATCTGTACCGTCTCAAAGCGTTTTTGAGTTATCTTTGTCAGAAGATTCTGATCGCTCTGAGTTCGAAAAACACATTTGTATGTTTTTTGAACTCAACGCGATCTGAAATATGGTGATTTGTCAGAATCTCGAGTTCGAAGTTTTTGACGATTACTGTAACTTTAACTATAATACGTATATGAGAAAGAAAAATGTCAAATCGTTATTTTTTCGCAAAAGAGAGAGAGAGAGGGAGATTTAGCGTTTTGCTATTTGAACATAGAAATAATATTCGAACAAAGTTTCTTTATTTTAACGAAATATGCAATAAAAAAAATACCGATATCACTAAAAAGAGAACCTCGAGATTTTCGAGGATTTTCACATTTTAGACCTCTTTGAGTTTGGAATAACCATTTTTGGAATTAAATCGGTTTGTGGCCTCGATAAGTCAAAGACGAATAAAATTTGGCCGTGATTGTAGATTTTTATAAAATAGTCGACAAAATCCGTCCATTCATTGACTATATATATATATATGTATGCCTTATTCTTTCCTATGGGAAATAAATAATTGAAAACGAAGAGGCTAGATTAATGGAATTTTTTAGGTTATCTTGACACGAAAATTGCTAATTTATTTCAAATTTTGAACCTAATCTATTTAAGAGTAATAAAATATTCGTCGATCCTGTCAAGTCTTCCGAAGTTTACAAAGACAGATACTAAAATTGCCGCATTGTATTAATGATCAAAGAAATTGATTGGCGAACCATCTCCATTAATTTTTTATAATTTGCTCACATTTTTTAGACAGATGATAAGTGGCTTTTATCCAAAAGTGGAGACCCAATTTTATACCGAGTGGGCAAAAAAGTCCGCAAAATCTTTTAAAATTCATGAAACGCGTAAAATTAAGCGAAATAAAAAACGTTTGGCACATTTAGCATTGACGGGATTTTCGTTAGGAAAAATTAGTTCAAAAAGCAGCCGATAGGCGGCGCTAATGTGAATGACTTAGTTGAAAGTATGCAAATGAGATAGGCGATTATAAAGACTTATGCTCTTGATCCACAATCCGTTCTCCTTTGCATGCTAAGAGTAAGAATCCCTCTATGCATGATATTTTTTAGTGTGAGCTGTAGAGACAGTGATCGTATCCAATTTTAATCCCAAATTTTTACTTAGTTGTAAATACGGAACACAGAACAAAAATACGAAAAGAAACACAAAAGCATCGCATCATCCTTCCTCTCTTCAGTCTCAGATCGATTTCTTCACTCTCCTCTCCTACTTCAGGGTTAAGCAAGCGGTGTTGCTATCAGAGGTGAGTAGGGTTGAACCATATACTAAGTAAATAAATAAGAATGCTATGTGGAAAAGATAAAAAGATTTGTTGGTGTAGCTTTTTTTTTAAACCTAAGACTGGAAAGGGCACCTTTTGCACTACGTCTGTGTCACAAAAATATGAAGAAAGGCAAAAGAACTTTAACATTGGCTGGCCTCATAAAGCTTGTGCAGCAATTTGAGGAAACTCGATCGCTGGAAGATCGTTTAAGATCTGAACGACCATGTCTAATGCAGACACTTTCGGACTGAAACATTATTGCAACCTAAATGGAAACAGCAGTGCACGAGAAGCTGGCAGACGCTTTGGATTATCACCATCCTCGATACGCAAAATTCTTCAAGAATTCCTTAATCAGTATCCATTTAAATATCCGTCCTTTTAGCATTCAAAATTGAACAAAATCTCTCCTGGTCTTTAATATCTTATGGACAAATGAAGCTTGTTTTTCGCTCCAAGGCGAGGTTAGTACACATAACTGTCGCATCTAGGAGACGTCACATTCACGAGTGTTCGCTGAGAAACCACTGCATTCCTCCATAATCAGAATGTGTTGTGGGTTCAAAGGTTCCTTCATCGTAGGGCCTTTCTTCGTGCAATCATGAAACAGTGTCCGGTGAATGGGTGGAAAATGGTGACGGTAGTTTCTCAGTGTTATTTAAGGCTTTTGCGCGAAAAGGTTACTCCATGAGTTACCAGATTCATGTATAGCAGATGTATGTTGTGAGGACACAATCAGCAGGCCTAAGTAGAAAATAACAACGACGTTTATTTGAACGAAGACATTAGCACAAAGACGACGGATACTGACTACAAATATGTACATCCGAGAAATACACAGAACAGCACACGACAACAGACAGTAACCCACAAGTAATAATCGATCACAGTATTCAAAGCTGCCAGACTGAATCCAGCTGGAGAGGGAATCCCCGGAGCTTCATTCTACGGTCTCTCCAAACGGCTAAACTTCTCACTATTTCCTCGCTTTAGCTGCCGACTCTCTACTAAACGTCTGGCTACTCACACACTATACGTCACTGCTCCCTCAGTTGGCATAGCAGTTCAGCACTCGCTTCCACTACACACTTTGCTGGCACTCCGCCGTTGCTTCGTTATCCTCTTGAAAACTCGTTACTTGTCTTCTACTCCAACTCCGTTTCCGGCTCAATTCATTTCACCTTCAGCTTGAGAGTGCAGGCTTATTTATAGCTTCCGGGAGGTGGACAGAGAACCTTCTAGACCAATCAGGGCTCATCTCGGTTTCTATTGGGTGAATCGTGAAAATTCTCAAAGTTTCCAGCATTATCTATTTTGTTGCCTAGATCTCAGAACACCGATGTAGCACCCTCTCGGCACGCAACAGGTCTGATCGTAAAACAATCTTTCTTTCGATGACGCTGTTCCTGCTGGGAGGCAAAATTACTTTTTTGTAACACATGCTTGCTTGAAAAAGAGGCACTTTCTTCTATTGTGTTTGTTCAAGATGAAGCAACAAGTCAAATTGCTATTCCAGTCAAAGCATTTCTGTTACAGACGTTCGGGGAAGCGAGAATCATTAATAGAAGTTGCAAGTTTTTCGGTCATCAGATATGACACCAGCAAACTTTTGGCTATGGGAAAATCTAAAGCCCCTGATGTATCTACCCCTTCTTTGCAATCTGTCGGTATTGAAAAATTCAACCCTCCGAGAGATGTTGTAACCGATGAAAGTTACCCGATTCTGAATAAATCGACGCCTGCTTATTCTGATATTTCTAACCTGTTTAAATTGGTTAAGGATTTAAATTAATTAAAAAACAAACAATGCCTTAAAAATAATAATGTTAATAACATGAAATTTGAGATAGCAGATTTCATTTTTTTTTCTTTCAATTTTTTTTATTTGTCCTTTTAAATTACACTAATATTAATCAGGATTTTTTTAAAAGTTTCAACAATGAAATGAAATAACGCGATGTAGTATTTTATGAAACAGTGAAAACGGGTTTAATCTGAGGAAAATAATTTAATATTGGGTAAAAAAGTATTTTTAAAAAATTGCCGAAATTCAGAAAAAATTAGTATGACCATTAAATTAATATCTTTAAAAGAGACAGGGGCAAATTTTGAAAAAGTTAAAATATCTTTTTAGCTACACCAAGTTGATAGCATACGAATTTTTCTGAATTTCTGCAGTTTAAAAAAAGAAATATGAAATTTACGGTAGCAAATTTCAAGTTATCATGTGAATACGTTATTATTATTAAGTAATTATTTGTCTTAGTTAATTTAAATCATTCAATAATTTTAACCACTTTGAAGAAGCCATACTGGTAAAAGCAGGTCTTCCTTTTAAAAACGCATCTGCTTTCGAAGAAGCCTTCATAATAATAATGCAATACTGGTAAAAGCAGTTAAAAATATTTGATGCTAGCTTCATAAGCCAGACAATATCTGCGATACTGAAGTCGACTTTTGGTTTTGTGGTCATGTTACTCGGCTGCTGGCCCTAGCGTCTCGGGTTCGTACCGCGACCTTCACCGCTACATTGGTGACCTTGACAGCGCAATCGTGGCTCCATTTTCCAGCAGCAAAGCAAAGTCTTCTGATCCACTTGAAGCAGCAAGCAAAGCAATGTCTTCAGACCCACTTGACACAGCAAGCAAAGCAGTGTCGTTAGACCATCTTGACGTAACAAGCAAAATAAAGCCGTCAGACCCCCTTGACGCATCAAGCAGCAACTCCCACATTCGCTTCCCAACGTACTCACACGCTTTGCGCTTTAAAATCGTTTACCTCCCCGCTAACTCACTGGCGGGGAAGTACTGTGGCACTAGCTTCATAAGCCAGATAACATCTATGATGCTGAAGTATACTTTTGGTATTGTGGTAATGTTACTCGGCCGCGACCTTCACACGCCACAAATATATGCTATTAAATGATGTTGAGGACTGTTGCCATTTAAGCTCATTGCCTTCGCGATTTCGAGCTCAATTATTCGTTGCCTCCAATTATTCAAAAACACATAAAGGAACATCATATTCTCACATGATTATTTACAGGATGACTTGATAAAGTAAAACTTCAGATACAAACAATCCAGCTGTGAACAGTCACTTACAGCGTAAATGCTAGTCTTACATATAATAAACACAGACTTCAAACAGATATCCTATAGCAGTAAATCGCAGCGAGCTCAATAATACAACGTTAACAGCAAACACTAAATCACAGCTCACTAATAACAAGCGAGAAAAGTAAACCTCTAGTCCAGCGAGACGCTTCTCTTCCGAGAGGGGAAAAAACTAACTGACTTCACCTCATCTTACGGCAACCCGTCTCTTATAGAGCCAAGCGAGCGAACGCGAGGCTTCGTGAAAAGTCCAGCGGCTACCAGCGTGATCTCCGAGATCTCTCTTGGAGGTCACGCCAACCGGGCTGGCGTGAAGCTTCTCACCAAACACCGCTAACCTCGGTGAACCACCACGGCGCTCGCCCGCTCGTAGAAATATGAAAAAATTTGATTTTCGAGCACCGTCAAATTTTCAGCTAGTTCCTTATATAAATTTCTTATACAAACTAAAGACGTTAGTCTTTTCGAAATTTTCATGCATATTTTCTAAAGCTGTTACCCCTACCTCGTCCTCGTATAAAATAATGGATTTTGTTCATGAGATACGAGTCCTCAGATTTTTATTTTCAGAGTCCCGCAAATAAGCGTTTTGTGCTTCGTAGTACGATGAAGAAAATTGAGTTCGAATCTTAGAACATTTCTTTTTGGCCGATTAAAACTGAAGTTTGGTACAACAACAAAGTTTGGTACAACTGATAACAAGTTTTTTAACATCAATATCAATACCAATTTCTTTTATCAAAGTCATGTTGTTTTTGAAACGTATGTACCGAGTGAAGGTCCCAATACGAACCTGCGACACTAGGGCCAATAGTCGAGCTATGGTCATAGCCGACCATAATACAGAAGTCGACTTCGGTATCGTCAATGTTATCTCGCTTATGAAGCTAGCGCCACAGTACTCCTCCACCAGTGTATCGGCAGAAGGACGAACGATTTCTATAGCCCCAAGCGTTATGGCATGTTACTGCTTGCTTGCGTCAAGTGGGTCTGACCACTTTTTTTTGCTTGCTTGCGTCAAGTGGATCTGACCACTTTTTTTTTTTGCTTGCCTGCGTCAAGTTTGTCTGAGGACTTTGATTTGCTTGCTTGCGTGAAGTGGGGTTTGCTGCTTTGTTTGCTTGCGTCTAGTGAGTTTGACGATTTTGTTTGTTTTTGCTGCGGCGCCACGACTGTTACAGGAGATTCCGTTGCCTAGGTCACCAATGTACCGATTGAAGGTCGCGATACGAACCTGCCACGCTAGGGCCAGTAGCAGAGTAACATGGCCATAATATAAAAGTCGACTTCGGTATCGTAGATGTTATCTGTCTTTTCATATACACTGGTGTGCAAAACTTAAGCAACAAGTGGTTTTTCGGCCACAGCTCCCCAACAAAGTATAAGATAGCCATGAAATTGCAGTATAATATGCACGTAATTCAGTAGAAAGACTACTTGTATGCAAATTTTAGAAATAAAACGTCGTAGGTGATGTAAGTGTACGTAAACCTTGTGGGTCGGCGCGCGCAGGTCAAAGCTGTGATAAAAGGATGAAGAGCACCGTAGTTAAAGACATTCGCTGCAAGTGCAAGTGATTTGTTTTGTGAAACACGTCTTCAAGAAATCATTTAGACGACTTTACTCGAGGAAGAATGATTGGGAAGCTTGAAGAGGGGCGTAGTGTGACCAGTGTCGCCGAAGAGTTCGGGATCAACAAAAGTGTTGTTTCTCGTGCTTGGAATGTCTTTAAAACTACTGGTACAGCTGTTCGGAAGGTTGGTGGTGGCCGTCCAAGGAAAACAACACCAACAGATGACCGTTACATTGTCGTACAGGCGAAAAGAAACCGTTTTCAGTCAGCGAGCGCCATATCTCAGCAACTGTGCACAGCCACAGGACGACAAGTATCAAGATTTACAGTGGCCAGACGCCTTCACAAAGGTGGCTTATTTGCTAGACGTCCTGAACGCTGCATACCTTTAAAAGTTAGCCATCGGCGGCACCGTTTAGAGTGGTGCAGAGAACACGAAACCTGGACACCTCATCAATGGAGTCGTGTCCTCTTCACAGATGAGAGTCGTTTTAGTGCTACAAGCGATTCTCTACGTCAGTTGATCTGGAGAGAGGTTGGAGCTCGATTTCATCCCAATAACATCGTGGAAAGAGATCGTTACGGTGGTCCTGGAGTTCTCGTCTGGGGTGGCATTATGTTGAACGGGCGGACTGAGCTTCAGATCTTCGACCGAGGTTCTGTAACTGGAGATCGCTACTGCAATGAGGTAATCCTACCCCACGTGCGTCTGTTTCGAGGGGCCATTGGACCAGACTTCATTTTTATGGATGACAATGCACGGCCACACCGTACTGCTAATGTTCAAGAGCTACTGGAAAGTGAAGATATCAGACGAATGAATTGGCCAGCTTACTCTCCAGATCTAAATCCCATAGAGCATGTGTGGGATGCATTAGGGAGACGTCTTGCGACACGACAGTATCCTCCTGGTAACACCCATCAGCTGAAAGATGCGTTAAAGGAGGAATGGAGACGTTTACCCCAAGAACTCCTGGATAATCTGGTGCTTAGCATGGAGAGACGATGCCAAGCAATAATTGCAGCAAGGGGAGGGCATATCCCATACTAGAGAACATCTGCCAGTTGTACTTACGCTTCTTCAGGCAATAATGTGTACCGCCACTATATGTCAAATAAAGCCTTTTTTTGTTCCATACCCTACTTTAAGCTTTATATTCATTTCTGCGCCATTATTCTTTCACTATCGTTTAAGTACAAAATAATGTACATCATATTCAAATTTCATGTCAATCGGTTGATTTCTTGTAGAGTTATGACAAAAAACGCACTTGTTGCTTAAGTTTTGCACACCAGTGTATGAAAACGCGATAGCTCAGAATGACAGACGCGCAATGTATAGTTAAACAGGTGATTAACCCTTTGTTGGAATTAATTCAAAATTCAATAACTACTTACATT
Source organism: Argiope argentata (assembly GCA_026289955.1). Taxonomy (NCBI): domain Eukaryota; kingdom Metazoa; phylum Arthropoda; class Arachnida; order Araneae; family Araneidae; genus Argiope; species Argiope argentata. Next base: position 1,634,679 of record JAOUZG010044841.1, read on the forward strand.
CAGATATTAGTTATGTGTGCCAAATTTTATCGCATAATGTTTTTATATTTTATAGTTATCGTGTTCACGTGCACTCAGACAGATAGTCAAACAGATTTATTATGAAGGAATTTCGCTCAAAATTTGATGGCAATTAACAAATATTGTATAGATCTACACACTAAATATTATTGATCTTTTCAAAGCATTTTTAACTTAACACCGTCAGATAGACATAGTTAAAAAAAAATGGTTTTCTCGGATTCAGGAAGACTAAAACGCGAGATTTGCCAAAACCTGGAATTCGAATTTTTTAACGAGTACATTATTTTCTTTTAGTATACCTCCGGTAATTCAAAATAAAAAAGAAAAATTGCTTTTATATTTTCACTGGAAAAAATACTTCATCAAAGGATTTACTAGGAATGAATGTTTTCCAATATTTGTATATTTATTTTTCTTTTATGCATTCGACGAATATCTTCTGGTTTATTTTGAACGAATAGTTCTTTTTTTAATTAAAGTAAAACAAATTCGATATCCCATTATTAAATTAAACAGAATTTGTAATTTGTTGATTTGGTTTCCACGGCAACGTATTTATTTCAGGCAAGCGATAAAGCTTTGAGATAAAAATTACATCCAATACATGCATATTCAATGATAATTTTCAACTTTCGCTTTACAAATATAATGATAAAACTTCTTTTTAATGTGATAAAGTTTTCAGATTAACATTTGATCTGTATATTGCGACATATTGAGAAGAATTTAAAGAGGCTTTATAATCCTTGGATTTAGATCAACCGGATTTCGAACGTAGTGATTTTTAGTAATATATATTCTGTGAAAAAGAATTCTCCGACTTTCAATTAGAACATTTCATTTGAATTTTCGATCAAGTAATAATTAAAATCTTCAATTTCTTTTCTATTAGAACATTTGTCAATATCCCAATCGTTGCATATTTTCTAATTAGAATTTTATTAAAAACAAGTAATATATATATAAAAAATTAAATCAATTCCTACTGAGGTCAACATAGAAATTTTTTATTTTAGTTACTTTTTATTAAATAATTACAATTAATATAAATAATGGATCAAAAATTATACATGGTCAAAACAAAATCAAGTTTTATCCTTTGAACAGAACAGACTCAGAACATAATCAGATGATACTAAATTGGCGTTAAACGTCAATTGAGGCAACTCAAATGCTTGCATTTTCTACGCCAGTTGAAGTAATGCAATGCAAATTAAAAAATTCTGATTTTCTTTATTCTATATCAAATTAATTCGAGATTACTTCAAAATGAATCCGAAAAAATGATTAATTAACAATGTTTAATTTCAAATTTATCAAACATTAAGAAAATATACTTAGTCGTTTGAAATAATTGGATGAAACCATGTAAAACATTAGCATGAGGAAAAACAAACTGATTTCGCTGCTCATTTAGATATGAGGAAATAGAGATTTTTGACGAGAAAGTTAGTAAATAATTAATTAATAAAAAAAATTAATGAATTAATATCTGGAAAAATTGTATTATTATAAAATATCATCCACTACAAGTTTTTAAAAAATTACTTGAACTTGAGTGAATGAATAAAAAGTATCTTCTGAATGATTGAGTAATATATATATATCATGTCCATGATTTTTCTTCAAATTGTCTGGCATTGAAGTAGTGCTATTTTAATTGTCTTATTCAGCTCTGTTTACTATGATTATGAATATTTTTCGCGGATATAATCCCATATCAACATAGCCCTATTGAAAATGTAAAAATCCATTTCGTCTATTTTTAAATTTTGTGATATTGATATTTTATTTTTACTTTCTCATATAAAGAAGAATAGACAGAGTATTGTAATAGACAGTAAATTCGGACTCGATATTTTGACGAAACTCTACTATTTAGATCTCCCAGACTTGAAAAATACGTTTTTAAAAAATGTTTTTCTCTTTGTGACAAAGATAACTAAAAAAAAAAAAAAACGCTTTGAGATGGATGAGTTTTGGTTTAGTACTTTTATACCAAATTTATAGATTTCTATCAAATTTTGATAAAAATTCGTTGACAGAAATATATCTGTTTGCAAGGCCTGACTAAGGCAGGGGCATACGGGGCAGTTGCCCCGGGCCCCCATCTAAGTAATTGTCCCAAATCAAATAGAAATTTTAGTTTACATTTCCTTCTTTAATGAATGTTCATCATTATTAAAGTAGTCAAGCTGA
>JAOUZG010044841.1:1636911-1654986 GCA_026289955.1 Argiope argentata
ATCGCTCCCCCATATAAGTAAGGGCCCCAAATCAAATAGAAATTTTATTTTACAGTTCCTTCTTCAGTGAATATCCATCATTACTAAAGTAGTCAAGCAGAGGAAGCCCCAAAGAAGCTTTTATCCCGTGCCCCAACTAGGCTAAGTCGGGCCCTGTCTGTTTGGCTGTTCAAATAACATGATAACTACAAAACAAAGCAAGTTAGATAGATAAAACTGGGTTCCCAGATTTAGTCTCTGTAGTGTAGATAACTCACAAGTTTTTAGTAGCCCAATCTATCAAGGAATAATTTGTCTATAGGTCTGTAGTTTCAGAAGCATGTAAACACAATAACTTAAAAAATGTAATGATTTAAATATAACAAATTTGGAATTTAATTTTGTAATTATAAGTGTAGTTTTGTGTCAAGTTTTGGTTTCAATTGATTGGTAAACACGCATCATAAGCATAAATTAGATTAATAGCTATAAAATTTGTCGCCAAGGATCACACAATAAATATAAAAACATGCTTGATTCACACCAAGTGTCAAAAATTCGTAATTACTGTAAGCCAGTATCTTACAAGGCATTCTCTGGATAACTTCTTTATTCGAAACATATGCGAGAAAATTTTGATGAGAGCACGACCTCCGATTTTATTTAACTGGTGAAACAGATATTAAACAACTTTTTATCCTTTAAAGCAGTTTTATAGAGCCTTACAGCATTCTTTATATAAAAGGGGACAGTTGGATTAGGAAATAAGAGAACTATTTAGCAAGAAGTTAATATGGATTGAATTACGATACAAATTAGGAATTCAAGACCAATTAAATTAAACGATATTATTTCTCACACATATATTTATTTCAAAATAAGTTTTATCACATCAAACAGGAACATCAATAAAGTGTCATTAATGCCGACAAGATTGTTACCAAAATTTTCTCAAGACTTAGAACCCAACACTTCTGTGGAATGACCATTAATAAAGACGGCACCAGAACCTACAAGTTATGTAGGAAGTGCTGAGAGGTCCACATCTTTTTTCCCCCAGCCATCATAAGACGCTTACTGGCCATTGATGAATTTCCCTTTCGGCGAGACCTCTATAATGCCAATATTGTGAACATTGCCGAGGCTGTGATTCTGGCACATGGAGTGATTTGACTTGACTCCAAATGGACACGACATCAATTAACCAACCAAAATAAGTCTTATCTTTATTACGAAAAACAGTAAGATATAATTTATAGATATTAAAAGCTTTAAATTCTATTTATTGTGTCGATAAATAAGCCTTTGAAATGGCGATATGCTCTATAACATAATAGCACTGTGAAAAAACATAAATGTCCATCTCATCTAGCTCCTAATTTTCAAGCTATCGTAATTTCACTTTTTTATTTGTCTGGTAATCTACACAGATTTTATACAGAATTCTTGTCCTTTATTTTTCAACAATGGAGGAAAACCATGCTATTAAATATTCGATGAAACACGAGAACTGAATTTCAGGGAAAGAATGCAATCTACTGATGGATATTAGGAGAAAACATGAAAAACTACTATTATTATAGAAGAATTCGCACGACTATTAAATTAATATAAGATAAAAAAAAAGATGCTTAAATTTTGAAATGGCATAAAATTCCTTTTTGTGCAATAATATCTTTGGTTGATATCGTAGATAAAAATAAAAATTCAGCTTAATTTTCAATTAATTAAAATGTCAAGAAAATATATCCCTGGTGCACAATTTCACTTACTATAGTATATATATATATATATATATATATATATATATATATATATATATATGACAAATTTTAAATCCTTTTAAGGATTTAATAAATTATACAAATATAATATATTTATTTATATCTCTTTAAATACATTTCAATAATTTATAATTTTGAAAGTGATATAAATAAGAATTAAATGAAAAAATCAGAATTAATTCATAAATTTAGATTACGATCCCCTGATATCTGGGAGATAGAAAATTGGCTCGAAGAATTGTATTTGACTTTATTAAGGCCCCCCACTCAAACGGCATAAGCCTAACAAACCTATTAAAAGAGAAAACCTCATCAGTGAACTCCGGAATGATCTATCTGGAAAATACAAACCCAAATATATTTGAGAAATTCGAAAGCAACATTGGAGTATTAAGGGAAAAAAAGTATTAAAATGGTTTAAATCAACTTTTAAAATGTCATTTTGTATTTAGATTATCCAAATTATGATGAAAATGAGTATAATTAAAATGCCGATGAAATATTTGATAATTCTTTGCAGTGGTGAATACTTATAAGGATCTTGGACTGAAGTGCAAGTTTGGTCTAATTGTCATGTTACTCTGCTACAAACCCTCAGAATGCGAGTTCGGCCCTAGGCCAATCCACATACTCCAGAAAAATGGTGACTCGCGACCAGAAGAATCAGAAAGCTTCATTCAGCTGTTGTGGTACCATCTTTTGGCAGCAAAAATCGTCGGGGGCATTAAATACAACGCTACCACCAACTCTCATACACATTTGCCGTAAGCTTGGCGCAAATATGTCGTTCATCTGACCATCGATTCACTGGCGTGAGAGTATATGTTGAATACTTTATAAGCTAGATAACATCCTTCATATCGAAGTGCACTTATGATCTAATGGTCATGTTACTCGGCTACAAACCCTCAGAGGGTGAATTCGGGCCTACTGCAATCCGCATCCTCCGAAGTATGAATTCATGTGATGGCCTCAAAACATACAGATACGCGTATCTCATAACTGGCATTTAAATTGCTTCTTTTGGTGCCCTGATCTGTAGCATAAATTTTTGTGTGTTCACAAGTTGAAAACGATTGCGAAAAGGATTGATAAGTGCCAAGTACGCATGAATTATTTAGTTTTTACTAGTTCTTTATTATCATATAGAAAGCTAATTCAAATCTCATGAGACACTATTATTCTATGAATCAATAGGCCCAATACTTTAGTAACACACAAATATTGTAAAATATGGATCAGTATTCTCAATATTGTTTAATATCATATAATATCACACAATATTATACAATATTATATGATATTACGCAATAAGATGTGCTACGTGGGTAGTTACATAAAACCATCATGATGTTTTTCACTGAACTATTGCGGCATCAAGCAAAATTTTTATCACTAATCCTTTAAAATCGTTTCTTTTCAGTCTGTTTCTGTGTTTAAATCTCAGATCCATATTTGTTCATAAAATTGTTTCGTCAAGTGAAAACTCTAGATTTTTTTTCGTTTTATTGAAGGGTGTCAGAAGACTGAGAGATTATTTTTTTTTTTGTTTAACCTGGATATTTATAATAAAATGATCACTAATTTGTTCAAGCATTTGATTTTCTTTTTCCATTTATTCCATAAATTGGAATAAATATATAAGTCTGAGATCATCGTTATTTAAAGATGAGTTTTTGCACCATAGTATAATTCAATGGCTTAAAAGATTTTTAAAGTACGATTCAACATTCGAGTCAGAAATTCGAAATTTAATAGAATTCAATTCTGTCACTATAACCCAATAGACCAGGGAAAAATTTTTTCGTATTCATTGAAGCGTATTAATTAGCAACAAACAACATCAGCTTCTTGCTTCTTCAACACTCACTCTCAGCTGTCTTGGCAACTCTTGACTTATTGGGAATGGGTTAAATTGAAAATTAAATTAAATATTTATATGAAATGTCCATATTTTATAAATATGCATAGCTTTATTTATTTAATTTTGTAATGAAGCTTTGTGCAAAAGGCGTTGATGTGTTGCGATCGTACCATAATAAAGGTAGTATTAATAAATTTTAATGTTTACAAATATGCAAAGTGAAAATTTTCAGAATTGTTTATTTATTTACAGATTAAACTATAGAAATGTGGTTAGTTTGTTACATATTTCATTTTTTAAATACATCCAAAATTTTTTTTGATATATTAATAATTTAAAATTAATCACGTAATATATGCCATATATTTATGTAAGTCTATAATCTTTTAAATAACTTCTTTTATTGAGCACTGTAAAAATTTTAGAGCATTGGTATATTGTATTTGCTATATATTTTATGAATCAATGATATGATTCCGATTGGTTATTTATTTGAATTGTGTAATATCATTAGTCATCGCTATTGATTATTTGGGCCGTTTATTAGAAACGTCATAATTGTTGAAAGTTCTTTACTTTGAAGTTATTTGATTTATATCGATTACATTTTACATATTTGTACGTATTCCGAGTCTTTTTTATGTTTTATTCTGATTTGGATCTACTGATAAAAACATTGCCCTTTGTATTTTTGGAAAAATTTGTTATCTTAGATGTCTGTGATATATTTAATTATAACTTAAATCTCTAATAAAAGATTTTGAAAATTATCTTTATGCATATATAATATTTCATAAAGCAGCTTTCTTTTCAATTTTGTTGAGGCAATACCAAATTAACATTATCTAAATGTTACAATGCAATATTCTAATTTCAAGTGTGTCTCACATTGAAAACATGCATATATTCATAAATCTGTTGAAGCCATTCGATTTTTTATCTTCACTTTAAAGTATTTTTGGATTCATAATTATTCATTACTTAAATGTAGAAGGTATGACTGTCAGATTTTCTGATACAGTATTAATTATTAGTTACATGGCAGATGAAAATACAATCAGAAAGAAAAACAATGATGAATTAATTATGAAATCAGTTTTTAGTTATTTTAGAACAGAAAGAAACTTCTAGTAAGTTTACAAAACATCTTATAGGCAATTTTAAAAGTTAAAATAACTTAAATAAACAATTGACTTGATTGTGTGGTGAAAAAGTCTAACCTTTACTGTTTACATACACAAAAGTTTCATAGCAAGTAAGTCTGGAAGTACTTTTCAGGCACATACATATTATCTAACAATGATTGTGTTTCTATTGAAGATATATGTATATATATCCTTGTTTACTGTAATTTGAAACTTAATTGTTTACTTAACAAATAACAGAAACATGAATTAAATAGTTTGCTTCCTTCATATCTTTTATTATCCTGATATAGTTAAAAAAGCAAATTGAATTAATGTTTTAAAGGTGGTGTTATAATTTAAATATACTTCAAATTCTTTTCTATAGTTATGTCATATTCAGTATTTGTTAGAATCTTTCTGGAATGCTTTAATGTTCTAACTGTTCAAATACACAGAAAGAATATAGTCAATTTGAAGATTAAAACATACTGCTTTTCATATAGAGTTTGTCAAATTGTACATGAAATCAGGTACTTGCTCATTTGCTCAAAATCACAAACAAATTTGGTGGAATTCTAAATTATTTGGCGATTTATTGTTTTAAAGTCGCTGTTGGAAATTTGGCAGAATTTTACATTATGTGGCAATTTTTTGCTTGTACTTGGCTAATGGAAAAGTATCTGATATGATTTATACAATAAGGCATTTTTTTTCCTAGTATTAAATATATTTTAGATTTTTATACTCTGTAACAGTAAGATTTAATTTGCCGAAACTTTTGTTGACATGATAACATCTTCCTAAATATCTAAAACCAAGTTTAATTTTATAAATGTTTGACAAAATAACAATATATATATATGTTTTGTTAATCCTTTTAGGTTTGTCATAATGTAATGCTTGAAATTACTTAGCTGAAGAAATTATGAACATAATCTGTAGATAAAAGATTCAATCCTTTTCTGTCATCTGGGTGTCAGCAAAAAATCGGCAAATAATGTTGAATTCCATCATATTTCTTTGGTAATTTTTTACTATTGCCCAGCTGATGGAAAATTACCAGAGATTCAGTTTAAACTAAACGCAAATAATATTTCCAATTAACCAACTTCCAATAAAGATAAGATTAATAATAAAAGATGCATTATCATTTGACATTTCAATTTTTAGTATTTTTGTTTAAGCCAATACTTTTAAAGGAAGCTTTGGTTTTAGATATGGTATGTTAAAAACTAACTTCAGTTTTATTCTGAAAATTCTCAATAAATCAACTTTTAACTGTGCTGCTTTAAGACATTAAATTAAAAAAACAAACGAAATGTATTCTCATTTTTTTTCTTTATAGTACTTTTAAGTTAACCGTGCTTCGGCAATAAATCATGAAAGAAATTTGGTGAAATTCTACATTCTTTGAAGGCTTTTTTAATTTAAAATCACTGTAAGAAATTTGCTAAATTCTACATTATTTGGGGACTTTTCTCTGGTTCAAAGCTAACAAAAACGTACCATTTTTACTTATTTAAAAATATTAGTAATATTTCCTTATAATTTTTAGTTTTGCTTAATATTTTTACCATAAATTTTATTACATCATATAGTTGCATAAACTTATTACCGTAAAATGATATTTATGTTAGTCAAACTATTTAAATCTTTTGAAATTGAATTTTTAATGTCGATAAACTTCACTTTTTGGACTATAGTTAAAACTTTCAAATAGCAAGAATATTTTTCTCATGGAATTTTAAGATAACTTACAAATAAATATGTGAATTTATTATCTGCTTTAGAGTTGAAGTCAAAAATGAAAAACTGCTGTTCTATGTCTTTGAAAGTAAAAAATGTATAAATAATTTATAGAAAGGCTTTATCAGTACTAAACATTTCTTCATTCATAATTAATATTTTAATCATAAATAGAATACAAATTCAAAAATTTGCAAAAAAAAAAAATTAAATAATAAATAATGCATTATAAAAACTATCTATTTTATTACCAAAACTTTCCGTGTAATTATATGTTGAAATGCTCACTTCATATATTTTTTTGTTTTATCATAGATGGAAGTTAAGTAATTAACTGTTCAGATTTTTTAAATTTAAAGATCCTGATGTTTCTGAAGTAATAATGTCCCTTCAAATTTGTTTGGATTGCTTTTTTTTACTATTAAATTCTTCTGTTTTTATTAGAGCAATTTTTAAAAAATAAGTTATTTAAAAAACTATGTACTAAATTTTATTATTTCTTCATTTCAGAAATTCTTACCTGAATGTAAAATAGTTCTGATCAGTAGAGTTTTCATATCTTATCTGTAACTGTGGCTTCCAATAACACATATATTGATACGGAGATTGAAAGGTTTGTTTCAAGAAAAGACTTGAAACGCCCAAGAAGTAATTGGATTTTTTATATTTTTATTTTTAAGACATGTTTTTATTAAAAATTTTTGTCTTTGGTTTTGGAAAGACTAAAGAACATTCATGTCCAAAATGTATGAAATCTTAAATTTTTTTCAAGTTTTATCATATTATTCAAATCACTATCCAGTAAAAATTGTATTTAAATATTGATTTCTAATTTCTTTTTTAACATTTTAATATATTTATTTGACACATTGGGGTTTATTCAGTTTGCAATATATAGCTGTCAGCAGTTTTACATTGTGGGACACTATTAATGTATCTCTTCACTTTCTGAAGCAATATTTGAAATTGAAATATAATCCATTCTGCATGAATTGATATGATGTATTGTTTTAGTGAGACAGTAATAGTTCTTTATAATAATAATAATAAATCTTTTTACCTTAAATTAAACCCTAAAGTTATTTATATACTAAAAGCCAACATTTTATTCATTTATTTTTGTCAGCTAACCATTTATTAATTTTAAAAAATTAAAACCAAATATTTGATCCCTCTAAAATTGAAAGAATAGCATAAAGTTTAAATACACATATTGAATAAATTTCAAAATACAGAAGGTATAAAATAAATCTGTAGAATATATATAGAGAAACTTAGACTCATGTCGAAGATAGAAAAATATAAACTTCCATACATGGTTGGTTTATGTAGCTCTGCGTTCAAGATTATTCTAAAATGGTATGCAGTACTTATTTAAAAATATGAAAGTTCACCATTGGTATGAGATTAATATTTAAATACTGAGTACTGGTATAGTAAATCTGATACATTTGTGTTAATTAATAAAACATAATACTTTAATATAATTATACACTAATATAAAATGAATTATATATTAATATAATACATTAATATTTATTACTATTTATTAACAGGTTTAACAGGAACTATTTTTATATTACATTAAAATATACTACATTAATATAAGGTAATATATACTACATTAATAATATATACTACATTAATATACATAATATATACTACATTAATTTAATATAAGAGATTAAATGGACTATAAATAATATAAGAGATTAAATGGACTAATTGTATCTATTTAAATAACCTTAGGATGTGCTGAGATATTTGTGTCTAAAACTACTAGTATAAGAAATTAAATAAAATAACTAACTAATTAAGCAATTCAAGTATTTGCTGATATATTTGCATTTAAAACTATTAGTATAAGCCAAGTTAATTAATGTTTGCATTATTTTATTTAAGTAATGGAAGTAGATGCAAGTGGTGATGAAGTTAACAACCATCGCAAAAGCAATGGGAGAAAGAAAACATGGACTGAGTTGAAGAAGGAGGTTCGCAATGTTCGACGACATCTGTCTAGCATATCATCTAAAATACCTAGTTATTTTGAATTTAAAGAAATGGTCACTGAAAATGAGACCCGTTTCTGTAGAATTTACTTCCTTAGCACTCTTGCATCAGGGAGAGAGACAACTCTCTTGTATTGTGATGTCCCATTTGACTGTACAAAAAGCAAAGTAGATACTTTTCCGTGGCAACCTTTGCTTGAATCCTCTTTCCAAGCTCAAGGACATTTCTCCCGTGAAGAGCAAATGCAAATGGAGCGAAAGAGGTGTGTTATATGGGGTATTACTTCTTTTGATTACCAACCTTCTATAGGAAGGTTTGTGTTCCCAGCATCAGGATCTGTATTCTATTGTGATGATCAACAAACACAGGTAAATTATTTTTCGATGCTTTTATTAGATTTTATTGTTTCATGCTTTTGAAGTTAAAATTCTATTACTAATCTTGTATTTATTTTTTTGTATTGTGTGTACTCAATGATAGTATATTCTCTATATAAATAAACCTGAAATACCAATTTGTTTGCATTTCATATAAAATTGAAATTACTGAACTGATTTTTCTTCAATTTTTGCTCTCAAATATTTGAATATAAGGACTGCTTTAGTGAATGTTATTATATAATAAATTAAATAATTTTTTTTTATTACAAACTGTTTTCATTGTATATGCATAATATTGCACATGCTTATAACATGATGGCACTCAAAATTTATTTCTTAAACATAATTCTAAATAACTGAAGCATGGGAAATGAATTATATCATCTGAACATAACATAGTATTTATATAAATTAAAACTTTTCTATTTGAATTGAATTTTTTTGAGATTATGTTTGCTTGAAAATTATTTTAAACCTTGACTATATACTTTTAGAGTGCAAATGAGATTTAAATTTACTATTCAAAACAGTTTACTTATTCTATGCTATAAACATAGACACATGTCAGTCCACATTGTGACCTGAAAGCAAAAAGGATAGAAAATTTTATCTATCCTTTTCATCTTAGGAAAAGGTATCTTTTTAAAACAATGTTGCAAGCATTAGGGATTTTTTATCTGTTTACTCAAAGTGTCAGAAAATGAAGTCATCAGTTCTCTTGATCTTATGTAGAATTAATTAAATAAAAAGTTAAAATTGAATTAGGAAATAATAGAATATTTTAGAATGCTGTTTAAAAGGGACTAATTTAGTATACATGCATGTATATGTATATGTAAAAAAATTATTAATATATTCTAAAAGAGATTATCTTTTTCATTTTTTTAAAAATAGCTTGGACAGGGCAATCTTTTGTAAAATTAAGAAATTTGTAAAATATTCATTTCAAAACTTCCTCATTAAAAAATAATAAAAATTAGCAGACAAGAAAGATTATGTATATTATAATAATTAATATGAAAAAAATATTTTGCCTTAAAAATTATTTATGTGATAACTTTAAATTAGAAGTTTCCAACAGTGGTTGTATTGCTCTCCGAAGGAAGAGGGGACCTTCTATAGAAGTGCTATTAAGTTAGGAGGCAATATATTTTAATATAGTAGATGCAACTTAATGCGGACATTTCAGGGCTTAAGAATTTTAATAGCTTTAACTTGTTGATAAAAATAACTGATTTATTTGAAATCAACTATATCTGTCGCACAAGAAAAGGAAAAAGCTCTAGTTTTTTAAAATCATTTTTTTGAAAAATATTAATTTTTTTATAATTGTTTCTTATTAATTGATTTATTTTAATTGTTTTATAATTCTTTATGAGTAATTCATATGTTTTATTTGTTTTATACTTTTTAATAATTAATTTATATATTTTAATTATTTTATAATTATGTAATTTAATTGTTTTTAAAAAATTTGTTGATTGATGCTGCTTGTCAACTTTCAAAATAAAAAAAGTTCTTGACTCATTTTGCTAATTTTTGGAGAATTTTTTTCCAGCTCATTCATCTTCATTTGAATAGAATCACATCATTTATTTAATCTTGCTTATTAAAAGTGTACGATTTTTCAAAATTTTGCATAAAATAATTTGTGCGGTATACAGATTTACATACATAAAACTAACAGATTTTCTCTCTATGTGGCTATCTATATATTGATCAATGAAAGCATTACAGTATCATTCCTGGGCTGTATTTTCACAAGGGAATAGCAGATTTTTTCTATAATTAATTTTATTCCCATATCTTATTATATTACTACATTCAGTGATTAGTTTCCTTGCTGAAAAGGAAATAGTAAAAATTAATTAACCCCATGGTTAAATTAATTAACCCAATGATTTTTCTAAATAAGGATTTTTGAAAGATTTTCTTTAATACTTACTAAACAACTTTATTTAAGGGAATTGTTTTACATTAAACAATTACAAATTTTACTATTTTTTTCCTAGTTAGTGGTCCCATTTTAAACTAAAAAATGTTGGATGGTATAAAAATTAGTCATCAAAAATTAGTCATGAAAGAGTTATGTTTATTTTGACATTAAATAAACAATATTGAAGCTGATATTTTCAGCAGTAACACTAAATATGAATTTCATTTAATCATAATGAAATAGTTTAGTTAGAAGTTAGCAAAATATGAATAAAATGCTCAATATCATTCTGTATTATTAAATTAACAGTAAATATCTCTTTGATAGACACCTTTACATCCACATGAATTAGAGCACTTTGTTCCAGTAAGTTCACATCTGAATCCTCAAATGTGTCCATGGAATCCTGACCTCATTGCTTACATTAATAACTGTGATCTGTGGGTCCACCATATTATATCATGCTGCGATGTCAGGCTTACTTTTGCAAGAAAAGGTAAATCTGTTACCATACTATTAAAAAATTAAATAAACAAAGACCACTTTATATGATTTGATTTTAAAGTAACTATATGTTTGCTGAAAAGTGTTAGTAACTTTTAGCTTTTCTTTATTTTCTTAGGTATTTGTGTTTTACTTAATATCATTTGTATGATGCAAAACTCATGAGTTATCTTGCAACATTTCAGGGGATTTTTAATATAAGAATTTATTCAGTGAAGGCTTTGTTAAGTGTTCAGAAACGGCGACATGAATTTGCTGACAGAGGGCAAGCACATTATCTCTCATTTGGCTTCAAAATAACTCAAAATAGTTAATTTTTGCATTTAATTAAAGAAAATCAAGTGTTATTTAAATTCTTTTTTTAAATTCAGATACTCACCCTTCCTTTCATTGTACATTTGTAAAAAAAAAATGGTTATGTGATATTTTATTTATTTGTTGGATATATTACCAAAATAAGCGAAAATTATGTTAAATGAACGAATATTTAATCAAATGTCGGAAATCTGCAGTCTTCTTCAACATTCATCGTATTGAGTTTATAGTCGATTGATCAAAAATTGTTAATAAATTATCCTCTCACCTTTGTTGGTTATATTGTCAAATGTAGTACAAATTATAAGCTGAATGAACGACATTTGAATCAGATGTCTGAAAATCTGCTTAACATATGCCTTCGACACCCATTTAGGTCTATCAAAAATTGTCTATGAAAATACAGCATATTATTGATTTACAACCTTATCGAATATTCTGCCAAATATAGTCTAAACAATTTAACCGTTACTTGGATATTTCGATTGTTTACAATATATTAATTTCAAGGAGGTTTTTAAATAATCATATTCGATAATGCGCAGCTCTCTTCAACCATCCTGACATGGTGAACAATTTTGCTGATGAAACTCTAAATATCTTGCCGATGGGGGAGGGGGGCAAGAGGCTTCTGACAGGGGGGCAATTACCCCCCCCCCCAACCCCCTGCTATAAATGCTGCATCCAAAATGTGTTGTATCACAGACTATTTTAAATCTGTTATTCATGCCAAACTTTTTATTTATTTTAGTATCTGCTTGGTGAACTTGAAAGTATTATTTCAAGACTAATATTTTTGCTTAACAATAATTGCTTTCGATAAATGATTTCTATTACCTAGAACCATTGATAATTCTTTGAAAAAAGAATCAACGGCTCTAGGTGAAAATGATAATTCTTTGAAAGAATTATATATTAAATAATATTTTGTTTTGTAGTTATTTTTGCAAACAAGATTTAAAATTGGAAAAGAAATGAGTAATTAAAAAAAGTTTTCTTCATTTCAGGAAGTACTGATTTATCAGAAGAACCACTAAGTGCTGGAATACCTTCATATATTACTCAAGAAGAATTTAATAGATATACAGGATTTTGGTGGCAGCCTGTCTCGATATTTTCTGGTAAATTTGGTAACTCTTGAAGAATACAAATTTTAAATAAAATTTGTTTGTTATTTATTACTTATAATAACTATTTTTGAATAAAATATATTATCTTAAATTTTTTACAGCAATTTTTAATTGATTATTAAAATTAAAGCAAAATTTGAGGCCAAAATTTACTCCTGAAAAAGGAGATTTATTAAATATGCTAAAAAACTTCTCTTAATTGAAAATACAAATGTTTAAACATGGAAAAGTGATTTTCTATTATATACTAGCCGCCTTTGGCGACCAGTCGGTTCGCCAATATTAATGCTCGCTAAAATTTTCATATAATATTTTATGTAGCTGTGTCTCATAACAGGTTTTTCACCAAAATTTTTTTAAACCAAACAAATTTTGATAGTCATATAATTCATTTATAGTATTATTTAGTATTATTTTCTTCAGATGTTCTGTTCATTGTACTACTCATCTTTCTCTTTCTATCCATGCAATGATTATCCCGGAATTGATATTTTACTTAAATGGTGGAGGGAAAGGTCTAAAGTTCTATGTTTTTATAGAATAATGAGATTCAAATTTTCATAAATGTAAACACACTAAACAAATAAAGACACAATTGGTTTTCAAGAGATGCGAAAGTTTAAAAACAGCTTGGAAATAATAGTGATACACACACGCTTCTTTCTTTTTTTTTCTTCACTACTTTTCTTTCTACAAATCCTTTTTTCCCTTTGTTATTCTTTTTTTTTCTTCTCTGCCCAGACTTTTTTTTGAGCAGGCATAAATTAAATATCCATACAGGCTAATAATAAAAGCAACTATTTTCTTTCTTTTTTAAACATCCCATTATCTATAAATGAGAACCAACTGACTTCCTGTACTTCTTTCTAAACAAATCATAATTTATTACTTCCTGCTATCTTACTCAGTTGGTGTGGGGGAAGGAAATGAAGATTTTTGGCGGGAAAGTAAGAAAAGTGTCATTTTAACTATTTTCCTCACAGTTTTTTAATTTTTTCTCTCCATAAGAACCATCCTTGTGTCTTAACGAAAATATTTTTTAAAAAATTAGCCGAATCATTCGATCCGTTCTCTAGTTTTTTGCTTAGCAACGCCTTTCGAGATCCATTTTTATTAATATAGATATGGTTTTGAAGTAAAAAATTACTTTATATGTGATAAATTTACATTCGTGCACACTCCTATTAAAAAAATTATCTTTTGTAAATGAAAGTGATCAATATTATGAATGCTTGTTTTATGTTAATTTATACATTAAACAAAATTAAAAAAATAGAAAACTCTCTTCTGATATGGTTTATTTTAATGCTATCTTTGTGAAATGATTCTAAATTTTAGTTAGGAATCTCCAGATTTTTGAATTTTCAAGATAATAAGAATTTAATTTTAGTAATGCATGAACTCTTTCTTTCTCAAGCACTGTGATTAATTTTCTGAACTATTTATATCAAAATATTTAGTATGACAATTCACTGTTTAAATCCATTAAAAAAAAGATATATAATTTTGAAGCTGAAAAATATTCTCTTTTCATTAAATACTTTAAAAAACTGAACCATTTCCTATTAAATACTTTAATATAAGTGGTTCAGGAAATAAAGCACGATGCTTATGAGAATTTTTCTTTCGTTAAATTTGACAAGTTTTTTTATATATAGATTGTAACAAATGTCTCATTAAAATTTTTTAAAAAAGCAACAAAACTGTTTATTAACATTATTTTACTATATTCTTAAAAAATGAAATAAATCTGTTAATTTTAAAATAACTATACTTTTTTTAGAAAAGGGGTAACATTTTTCTTTGTTCTGTTTCATTTTACAATTTTATTTGCTTTAAAATAAAATTCTTATGTTAAAATTTATTATTAAATAGATTTTTTTGCAAAATTAATGAAATAATTAGATTGTCTAAAAAAAGGATCTATTTACAATTTGAATAATCAGCATGAAATGTCTTTTTACTTTTTTATGAATATATATATGCCATTTTTTCATAGATATTAAAAGTTAATTATTTTATTAAAAATTTATTATTTTCCTGTAGGTGGTGATATGTATCATATTCTATATGAAGAAGTTGATGAAAGTCAAGTAGAACTTTTATATCTACCTTGTTTTGGGGATGAAAAAGAGGTAGAAATTTATCGCTTTCCTCGTGCAGGTATTTCAAACCATATTTTGATTTTTCTCTTATATATCCTTACCATGCTTTTTCATGATGTTACATTCTTGCTATGGTTTATTGAATAGAATTCTCAAAATATTTGTATCTGTCTGTTAGTATATATTTATTTTGTTCAGGGGGAAAAAATAATCAATGATTTGCTTTCTTTCTTTAATTTTAAATGATCTCATAAAACCATCTAGAGTAAAAAAAAAAAAAAGTAACTAAAGGAAGTGCAATCTTAATTTTGTTTGTAAGTCATTTAAAAGAATATAATTAGCATTTTATTAAAAAATTTTTAAGATTTTACTATTCATTTTACAATAAATAATTATATATATTTTTAAAGCATTTCATAAATTAATGCATGCACGTACGCACGCTCACATACACACACAGATGTGTAATCTAAATTTTAATAAACAACTTTGAGTACTACAAATTTAATACATTTATAAATTTGGTACTTTTGTATTAAACACTAGTGACTGACAAACTTTAGTCTTAACTGCATACCATTTGTTGTATACATTATAGACTAACATGAGACAGCTTTGTTGATTAATCAGTAGACTAAAGCAAATATAAAAATAAAATAAATCCATAAAAAAATTTTTTTAAACAATTTTATTTTAGTTTTTTAAAGATATTATAACTATTTAAAACGATTATATTTTAAAATTGAAAATTTATCACAAAATTAATAAAAATTATACCTTTATTGAATATTATAGATACTGGTAATATATTATAGTCTTATATACTTTTAGGTGAACTTTTAATTAAAAACATCTGATTTTTCTATGAGTATTAAGCAAAATATTGTGAATCAAATTAAGTTCCTTAAAAATAACTTAATTCAATTTATATAAATAAGAAATTTATATATATATAAGAAATTTGTGCCTAAATTTTGGTTATAAGGCAGAAAAATAGGATCATAGATATACATATTTATAATCTGATATTCGATGCAAACATTGCAAGCACATTTATATAAAAGAAGTAGCATTCATATGCTATATCATTTATATATTTTTTGTAATTTTATTTGTGTGCATTATTTTATTCATTTTTTTTTTGGTGGAGAGTTTTGTTATTAATTAAAAATATGCATTTAATTCTTAAGAAGTATTTTGAAACTTCATAAATATTAATGTAATATGTTTTTTACATTCTTACTATTGACATTAAATAATTATAATTGATTAAATAATGTAGAATGGAATCAATATAATTTTTTTTTGCAAGGAAATGTGTTTTTATTTTATTTAAAATAGCAGTATATGGAATCTAGCAAATTGTAAATAGTCAATTTTAATATAGTTAAAAATTATGAATTTTTATTCTCAGGAACTAAAAATGCTAAGTCAACCCTGAAGATTGCTCAGTTCCGGGTAACATCAACGAATGAGGTTTGTGTTTTTAATTTGATTTAATTAATTTTAATTTAATCATGTTTTAGACCTCTTTATGTACAAAAAAAAAAAAAAAAGAAAAGAAAAGAAAAGAAAAAAGAAAAAAAAAAGAAAAGAAAAAGGAAATGATTGAAAAAAATTAACATATATGATATAACACTAAAAGTATGCATCATCAAATTTTGGCCAAATTCATCAATGAATAGATTATGCATGAATTCCTGATAAATCAAAAAGGAAAACTGGATAAATGAATTTTAATTTTAATTTTATGTTCTGCAATACAGTTTTGATTCTTTTGACTATACATTGCAGATGAACATAAAGTCTCTAATACTGTTGAAGTTTATCTTATTATGTCATTTTCTTCTGTAATAAAATTGATAATTATTTCATGTATAAGAATTAATAATATATATTTATTGAATTTAGTAAAGTAGTATTTAATATAATAATATATAAACATCAAACTATTTAAAAATTCTTTTTAGCATGAAGTCAACGTTTAATCCCGTTAAATTAATAAAAAGTGTCGAAGTGTGAAACTTAAATGATTAATTAGCCAACAAGCATCATCTACTGAAAAACTTTCTAGTCCACCACTAATTTAGACTTTAATGAGCATTTCATTACTTTATTTTAAAGATAATACTTAACTAAATAAATATTAATTGATTTCTATATTGGTATTGCATTCTTTTTTGAACCCTTGTTAATAAACTAGTTATAGCTATGATTGATATTATTAGTTTGATGAGTAGTTCAAGAAAGCTCTTATAAAAATGTATGGAACATAATAATTATTGTTATTAAGTATCTAAGTTTAGTATTTATTTTCTATCTAGTTAGTTAAAGTTTAATTTGACAGTTCAGAAGAAGTTATGATGATTGCATTGTCACTGATTAACTTAATCAGTGGTGATAATTAGTAGTTAATAAGTTGTTAATAAATATTGTATTTTTTTGTGATGTTTCCATTATTTTGATAACTCCTTGGATGAAGTATGAAATTTTTACCTCATTTAATAGCATAAAGTTTTGATAATTTAAACTCACTTTGCTGTTATTGGAATTTAATTCACAAAAATTTATAACATTTATGTATCCTTGAATTAATGAATATTTGGATATTTCAAGTTTTAAAGTAACTGGAAATCACATTTTAAATTCAATTTTTGTATTTGTAATTATAAAAACAAATGAAAAACAGTTCTTTAAAACCATGTTGCATATTACATTTTTTTGTGTGTGTGCTTAGTTTGACATGTATTCATATCATATTTTTAATTAAAATAGTTAATTTCTTAAAATTTATGCTTTGATAGTTTCATGTTTCATATGTTCAAAAAAATAAATGAAATAATTTTTGGTAAAAAAAGAGTTGAATGGATTTTATTTTTTATGTAATGAGTTACCAGTAATTTTTATGTTGTGAAATCACTTTTTTTCTTGCTAACTTTTTAAATGTCACTGTTTACATGAGTCGATCTTTCTTAGATAGAAGTTTTGCCATATCTTCAGTTAAGTGACAATATAACGTCACTTTGTTCAGATATGGAATACCTGGTAAGAGCTGGGTGGACACCAGATGGTCGACAGTAAGTAAACTTTATCAATGAAACCACATTTCATATTTTAAAAATAATTGTTATTCATTCATTATTTTAGGAAAATTATTGCCATGCTTATTGATTGAAATTCATTTTCATGTGTTAT
>JAOUZG010044841.1:1654996-1686899 GCA_026289955.1 Argiope argentata
ACAATTTGGACTAAAACTGAACTAAGTTGTGGTAAGTAATTTTTAGAATCGGTTTATATTTTGACAGAAAAAATAGTGAAAACTTCTACTAAAAAACAAAAACAACCTAGATAAATGCACAAAATTATGGAATTATTATTATGGACTTGAAAATTTGTCAACTATCTTCAAGCCATAACATTTGGGGAAAAAAATAAATATTCATTATTCAGTTCTAAAAATGAAGATTTGATAAGAAAGTATAATAGTAGAATCTGAAACGATTGGGGGAATTTCATGATAAAAAGGTGCATTGAAAAATAAAGAATGAAACAGAATTATCACAGCACCATTTAATTTTTTTTAAAAAAAATCTAATTGTTATTTTGGTGCAATTTTGGCTTTTGATTTCTGATTGAACTTTCTGAACATAATAAAAATGTTTTCTTAAGACGATTGATGTAACAGGCTAATCAAATAATTATGATAACCATGCAAAATATTTTAGGAAAATGCATTTTTAATTTAAACATTTTCTTATAGTTATATCCAAATAACTGCAAAATAGAACTTTCAGATTATTTATTTTGAATATAAATTATATTTGTTTAACATTATTATATAAGCTGTTAAGGAAAGACTGTATAAGTTAGGAATAATTGTCAAAGACATGTGATATTAGGAATCAATTTCATATTCGTGATGGTTCAGAAATTGCTTGAGAACCTTATATGTAATTTTAACTTATGCTTGCTTATATGTAATTTTAACATGACATATAAATTTATGACAATTTTTTGATATAAATATGCATTTCAAAACCAATTTTTACTATATTAATTATTTTTCTGTAAAGTATTCTGGCTCACTAAAAACTGTGGTGATCAGGTTTTTAAATATTATAGTTTTATACTTGTAATTCAGACATATTAATAAATTATTTTTTTGTAGTGTATGGGCCAAAGTACTTGATCGAAAACAAAGTCATGAACAATTGCTTCTTTTACCTTTTTCTTCATTTGTCTCAAGTGACCCCACCAAAGAAATCTATGCTAATCACATAGAAAGCAATCCTGTAGCACAAGTGATATATGAAGAGATTTCAGATGTGTGGATTAATGTAAGTTAAAAGGATTATGTCTGGAATTTATAAGAATATTCGGATTCTAAGTCATCGAAAATTCTAGTTGATTACTTGGGAGAAAAAAATCAACCTAATATATAAATATTGCTATAAAAATCAAATGAATTAATTAAATCAAAAATAAAATGATTTGAATCAATATACATTGTTTTGATAAAATATAGTTCAATATATTAAATTCTGTCACTGATTTGGAGGAAAGTGTAGCATGCTCCCTTCTGAAATTCCCACTCTATCCTTATTTTTTATATAACCATTTTTCTGTACCAAATTTCAAGTGCCTCCTATTATTTGTGTTATGCAATTCACATGAATAAATACCCACTTTAAAAAATTCACTGATGGGAAAAAACTGCAACAGAACAATGAAAAAAATCCTTTTATTTTATTTGGTTTTTGTTTTCTAACTATGTCCATTGCTAATAATAAAAAAAATTGTTCACAATTTTTTAAAAAACTTACTTAAGTTAATTGCTATTTCAGGAGATTTGTAGCAACCATATTTCAATGATAGTTAATTAGGTATTTATACTACACATTTATACATTTACTGTTAGTAAAATGTGTATTAAAACTATTGAGTTATCAATATCACACATGAGATTTTTTAAAACTAGAGAATAAAAATTAGTATTTTAATTTTGTAATATTTATATTTTAAATTAAATTTCAAATTTGAAAAATTAATGAAATTGTTGAGAAAATTATTTTCTATAAATTGTGAATAAGATTTTATGATGTAAAGGAAAACAATAGTAATTTATATTTTTGATATGAGAACCATAGTTTAAAATATGTGTGAAAATTTATTTTGATTTTACTCTTTTCTTAGGTTACTGATGTTTTATATTTCTTCACTCAAGAAATTTCTAATGAAATTACTTTCTTATGGGCTAGTGAAGAAACTGGTTTTAGGCATCTGTATATAGTAACTGTGGAACTTATAATAGCTTGTGAGTGTAAAATGAACAACAAGGGAACCAAACTGACTGGTAATAATCTGTCATTATTTTGTTTTTTAAACCTATTATTACTTTTTTAGCAACCGGTTCGGAATGAATGGACTTTACTTGAGGACAACACAAACAAATTTATTTACAGCTATTTACAGGATGACTTGATAAAGTAAAACTTCAGATTAATAAAAAACAATCCAGCAGTCAACAGTACTTACAGCGTAAATGCAAGTCTTACGCACAATAAAAACAGACTGCAAAACAGCTATTGTATAGCACAGTAAACAGTAAATCACAGCGAGCTCAATAATACAATGTTAATAGCAAACGTAAACACAGCTCACTAATAACAAGCAAGAAAAGTAATTTGCTAGTCTAGCAAGATGCTTCTCTCCTGAGAGGAAAAACTCTGCCAAAACTATGGCAGCCTGTCCCTTATATAGCCAAGTGAGCAAGTGCCCAAAAGCATGTGGGGCTTCTTGAATGGTTTAGTGGCTACGAGACTTTTCCTTTCGCCAAACCAACCCGCCTGGCATGAAGCTCCTCGTCAAATGTCACCAACTTTCGTGGCACTCGCCCTATTGTAACACCATTTTAACTTATTTGTAATAAGTATTTATTCTATGAAGTGGTTTCCTGAGTTATTAAAAGGACAACAACTTTCTATGCTTTTTATTCAGCACTTTTTACTGAGCCCAAATGTTACGGTAAAATATTTTTTTCTTAATGTGAAAGTCATCAAAATTGGTATAGTTTATTAAACTTATGTAAGATATTAATGTGAGGGTCATCAAAATTGGTAGTTTATCAAACTTATGTAAAATTCCTGTATTTGCTGCATTTGGACAAACTTTTGAGTTCTATAAAACTTAACAAAAAAAAAAAAAACCACCCCACCCTAGTTTTGTTTTTTTAAGCTATAAAAACATTCTTTTGTGCTGTTTGTTTTACAAGAAGTAGGCATGGCTTAGAAATTTCAATTCAGGATGAGACTTGGTGCATTAATACTTTTTTACATTAATTGTTGATAAACACATAAAAGCATAACAGCCAGCCAACTGCATGATAATTATGTTTCATAATAAGTTTCATTATTGATCACTAGCAAAGTAGTTAAGTAGCAGTATACCAGACTGCCAATCAAGTAGTCAAGGTTCAATATCATGTGGATTTTTTTTATTATTCTTTTAAAATTAATAATATCAAATTAAATGAACTATTAAAAATATTTTTTATTAAAATATGAATCATTCTTAATCATAGCATAATTGTTCTGATGTATGATATTTGAATTCAGTAATAATTTAATTTTTAAGTAGAGTTATAATTAAAAATATGATTTTAATGGAAATAAATAACAATTACACTTATTCTCTTCATGAAGCTTATCAAAATTATATTTATTAATATAATAAAAATATATGTTATAATTTAATATAATTTAAATTTATATACACACTTTTACTTATATAGAAAGATTTATTAATAAAAATTCATGTGTTGATACATAAATTATCTAAATGAAATTATGCATTTATAATCGATGAATGACATGTTTATTCATTTAATATTATAGGGTAGTGTTAAATTGATAAATTTACTCACATTTTCTCCAAAATATTTTAATATTTATTTGATATATTTTTACAATAGATGTATCAAAACGAATAAAGAAAAAAATTGCTCTTACCAGTGGTGAATGGGAGGTTTCAGAATCTGATGTAAGTTCTTCATTGAAATTTTTTTAAATCCTATCATTTTTTGTTTGCATCTTTGTACTTGATTTAAATTTACTTATAGTAAAAGGTTATTTTGAAAATACAGCATTCAAAATTCAATTAATTTTTTTTGTGCTGATTCAAGTTATTATAATATGTAAAATATTAATTTTAATTTAAAAATAAAGACATGTAGTGTGTTAAAAAGTTCTGTTTCTTCTACTATTTTCTATGGAATTGAGTTGCAGTGAATTAATTAACTTTTTCTCTAGCCCAGAAGTTCCAATCAATGATAGATCTAAAGTTTTTGATTTTTTTTACAAATAATTTTTTAAAAAATCTAGCATTGTGTACAGTGGAAGAGTTTACATATTTATAACTCAAATGATTTTTTCACAGAAATGAGAAATTTATTTCAAATATTTTCTTTAAATTTTAAAAGCTTATTTTATATTTATAAAACACAGATAATTCAAATAATTTCTTGATTTTTTTTAAAATCTTTGTCTGTAAATTTAAAATGTTCCTTACATTTGGATTTCGAATTTTAAAAAATTGATCTTCAGGCAACACATTTTGTGTATTTTGCAAATTCACTTTTTATAAATTTTTGTCAAAAAATATTAGAAATTTTTTTGATAGGTTACTTTAAGTCAAATGTTTGCTTATGCCAGCAAATCAATTTTTTTTAAAAAGCTGCTTAGAAAGAATTTCAAAGTTGCAAAATTGTTCATAATTAATTGCGTTTATATTACTTTTAAATTTTACTAAAGATTTCATTTTTTTTTTTTTTGCAACCTATAAACAGCACTGTAAAATTTAATGTTGCAATCTTTGCCTTCTGGTTGAGTTTAGTAAGCACTTTGTTATTTTTTTGCTAAACATATTTGTATTTTAATATTTTTATATACATATATTTAATTTTTTAAAATTAAAATTGTTCTTAGATTTGGGTAAATGAAAAGAAGAGACTTGTGTATTTTATTGGGCTAAAGGATTCACCATTAGAGAGACATCTGTAAGTACTTGTTCTAATCATCGATGCATATTTTTATTAAATGATGATCTTTATAGGCTCACATATTATCTATTAAGGGCAGCATACACTATACAGCATGCAGGGTGAAAAAAAATTATTCAAAGTGCTTCAAATGAGTATTAAAAAATACTTTTTAATTAATTATGATTAATTTTTGCATTCGTATACTATATCAATTTTTATTTTGTATTTTTTTTCCATGTCAAACCGGTTTTTGTACCATTTAAAAATTAAAAATAAAGCTTTTCAGTGATATTTATTTTATTTTTTATGTATATGTTAACAATTTTTTTTAGTATGTCAAACCATTATTATAGCATTTATTTTTTTTATACATTTCAGTGATATCTATTTTATTTTTCATGCCTACGTTAACAATTTTTTAGTATATTTGATTGAATTAAATTTATTTGGAATTAAAATTTTGTATTGTTACTCATATTTTTTTATGTCATTAAGTTTTTAATATTACTTTTTATTTTCTTTTAGGTATGTTGTAGATATAGATAATCCCCATGAGCCTCTAAGGTTAACAGAATCTGGATTCTCTCACAGTGTTGCTATGAATGATGTAAGGGAATATATATATATATAAATATATATATATATAAAATCAAAGAAAAACAATATGGAAAAGACTAAACAAATTATCTGAACCATTGTATTTAGAGAGTGATTCAACTAGAACACAAATGTTAAGAACAAAATTAGCAAAAAAGTTTTAGTAAAATTCGAAATCGAAAGGAGAATAATAATAATCTCAAGTAAAATAAATCAAGGGTCACCCTCAGGCAGGGATTCAAACCAGGGATTTTTTTTCTGAGAGATCTGACAATTTATCAAAATATTGATCCATCGTAACCTGAAAATCCCCCAAAAAGGAGGTGTTAGAAATTAATTTGTATCACCCAAAAAAAAAAGAACAGTTTTAAAGTAAAATTTTAAAATTAATTCATGAGGAATCGATATTTTGACAAATTGTCAGACCTCTCACAGAAAAAATCCCTGGTTTGAATCCCTGCCTGAGAGTGACCCTTGAAAAAGTCTCCAGGCCGGATTCATTGTATTTATTATTTATTATTATTAATTTTTCTCCTTTCGAATTCAAATTTTATTTAAACCTTTTTGTTAATTTTATTATTGATAAATCTTTGTTTTTAAGTCTGCAAAATGCCTAGAATTAAAAGTAAAATCTCATGATTAAATATTTATTCAAAAATATGTATTTTATTTATTATATTTTGATTAACTGCTGGCATTTATAAATTTCCACCAAGTTTCTGTTACTCAGGGTGTTGGTTTTTTCTTTAAAAAAAATCATATTATTATTTGTCTTAGATGGCTGAAGATATAATGATGCTCTTGTGTCAATATGTTTTCATTTATTTTACTATTCTTTTATTATCAAATATAATGTCCTTTTCTTTATAATCATTATTGAATTTAATCTAAATAACGATATTAACTATTGATATTATATCAGCTCCAAAATTGAAAAGGATGAAAATAGAGAAATTTATTAATTTCATTTGATTTATCCATCTTGTATGTTTATATTGTAGTGAATGTATGTTTATATTGTAGTGATTGTATGTTTATATTGTAGTGGCTGTATGTTTATATTGTAGTGATTGTATGTTTATATTATTAGTAATTTTTTAAATTTTTTAAAAAAATTTTAAAATTAGGATTGCACTCTGTTTGTGACTATTCTGAGCAATGTGGGTCAACCCCATTATGGTCAAGTGTATCAAATATGTTATTCTCCAAACAACCCTTTTACAGTTCAGAGACTTGGGTTTTTTATAGAGCCTCTAGGTATGTTGCATTTAATCTTAAAATTCTTTTTTTAATTGATATCTTTGAAGAGATTTGGAAATTTTGTTTACTATTTATTATTTATTTGTCTAAATTTTTTTTATCTAGTAATCTTTCTTAATAGAATCATTAAATATAAATATTGATCATATGTCATTTTTGCTATTTCCAGGAAAAAGCAAAAAGCAAAAAAAAAAAAAGTTTTGCAATAGTATTTTAAATTTAATTATTATTATAAATTCATTTACATTATAACTAACATGATTGAACAAAATTTTAAATGAATATAATCATTTCTTATAATTTTATAATTATATAAAGTAAAATAAAAAAGTTTTGCAATTCATAATAGTAATTAAATTTAAAATACTATTGAAAAACTTTTTTTTGCTTTTCCCTGGCAATAACAAAAATGACATATCAATCTTTGTATAATAAGTCTCACTGGTAGGTACATAAATAAACATAAGCAATAAAACAAATTTCATTTATGTTTTGTGAAGACTAAGATCAAAACTACTAATCTTCTAAGTTATTTTTAATAAATTAATGGCTTCAACACTAAAAATTTATCTCTAAATGTTATTATACAGTATTAAGATGCTTTTTTTTTTGTCTTATCCAAGTTGTTCGTTCTCCAAACGGATGCTTAAGATTTCCACTTTTTTAGGTATTCTTGCTGGTGCAAAGATCTTCAGCAGCTTCTTCTTTTTATAAGTGTATGAATCATAATTTTTTTAGATGATCATATTAATAGTTGCAAGGTTAAATTACTTCTTGCCATTTAATATTTTTTTATTGATACAATTTAGACTTTAAATATCACTGTCAATACATTTTCATTGGAGTTCTTATACATTTGCTTATTTTGAATGTAATGTGTTGCTGTTAGGTCATGTTGCTATCTAACAGCAATTGTTTATTGGATATAGTTGTAGAACGTAATTGTTTTTATTTTCTTTGTCATTCATTTTACATAATATAAATTCTTTTTGATAGGTCTGCCTGCTACTTATCGTCAACCTGAATTGTTCAGTCATAGATTGCAGTCTGGTCATTTAATTTATGGAATGCTTTTCAAACCTCCTAATATGAGGGTTGGTGAGAAATATCCAACTGTATTAACAATTTATGGTGGTCCCGAAGTTCAATTAGTGACAAACAGTTATAAGGGAATGAGGTATATTAAATTTGCTTTTGATATGCGTTTACTTATCACAATTTATTTTATTTTGTGAAAATCAAACTTAATCATTGATTTTTCATTTAGTATGCAATATTATAGAGTTTTGAAATTTTGCAAATTTATATTTTTTAGAAAGCAGTAGAATAATTCAATATTTTTAGACCTTAATTAATAGTTAATCAATTGATTTTAAATATGATTTCCAAGGAATGGTTACATCTGATAATGAATTTGGAAAAAAGAATTGATTTTAAGATTTTTATGATATTTAATGAACTATGAAATGTATTTAGGACTGAAAAGAAAATAATAATAATAGTTTTTTTTTAAATAATTTTTTTGTTTTATAAAAAGTAGAAAGTAATGAAAAAAATTCAATGTCAATACAGAAACAAAAAAGCATCAGGTGCTGTAAACAGTAATATAAAAAAAAATCTATACTTCGAAGTAAAATAATAAAATTTTCCTTTAAATTTTTCTAAAAAAAACCAAAATTGAATGAACTGTGAAGTAAAATTTAATTCTCTTCCAGCATTTTTGGTTTCAAAAGTAAATCAAAGCTATATACATATATATAATAAAAAAATATAAATTAGGAACTGCATAATTGGTAGTATACAACAACTCAAAATGCTTAAAAATTTAAGAATACATATTGACTTTTTAGACAAAGCAAAGCAGAAACAATTGAATGTATTCAGTTTAATCACAGAATTCAAATGGAACTGTCCTGTAAATTAATTGCTGGATATTAACAGACTAAATTATAAACTATGTAACTTAATGTTTTTCTAAATTTCTCGAACTTTTTGTATATTATTTAAGAATATACTATTTTTTAAATTATAATTTAAATATATTTTAAATTAATGAGTTTAGATAATTTTCCATTGAAATGCTCATTTTCGATAAAATTTTTCTATCTGAAATTGTTATGTATATATATGATCTTAGTAATTATAAAAAAGGATTTCTGATTTGAAATTTTTTTTTTGTCCTCTCAATAGATACCTTCGACAGTATTTGCTCTGTTCGGAGGGATATGTAGTGGTCTCCATTGATTGCCGTGGGTCAAGGCATAGAGGAGTTGCCTTTGAGAGTCATATCAAAAGTAGAATGGTAGGATTTCATTTTTATATTTTTTCTTTTATGATTTGTTGATAAAAGAAATATTACTAGTATTTTGCATATTTTCATTGGCAAAAAATATTTTTATATATGTGCCATAAGTATAGATATTGTTGGAAAAGATAAATGGTTCTTCAAAATAGAATAATTTTTTTTTTATATTATAGTCTTCAAATGTTTTTTATAATTAAGGAAGGAGGTAGAGATTAACATTTTTAATTATTGTTTTAGGGATTATAGTTCATGATAATTTTAGAGCACAAAATTTTTAGGTGCAGTTAATTCTTAATCATGGTCATAAATTAAGCAATTGATTTTTTTTAAAGCAATGACACTTATTTTAAATAAAGAAATTCATGGTACACATAAAAAATTGAATCATTTTTATAACTGTTAATATTATGTGTAAAATTTTAGCATTCAAATTTAAAGCATACTCTATTTAATTATTAAATTTTAATCTTTAATTAATAAATAGCATATAAGTTTAGGTTTTTTTTTTTAATCTGTAAACATAATTTTTGGTGTTTGATTTAGGAATTTTGGATGGAGTTTGTGGGATTTTTGGAGCTTTTAGGAATTTTATACTGAAGAAAGTTATTATATAAATAAATTGGAATAAAATGCAAAACTAAAATTAAATGTGCTTTGTATAAATAGAATGTAGCATGCATTCTCAAACCATTTTTCATTTTTTGATTTGCGGATGAGTGATATTATCCTTGCATTTTATAAAAAGATGGAGATGTTAAAATATATTATTCAAATGTCATCTTTCCTGGTGATATTTTCCTTTCTCCTTTAAAATGCAAAAATATTCTGGGATGAACTGTTTGTGTAACATAATGATATGTTATGATTTATTTTAAATGTTCATTATTGGATGTATTCCTGAGGAATGAATGCAGTTAGGATTTAAATTGAGATAATGAAATGAAATAATTACGGATTTATCTCATAATGATTTAACTAATAATGGATCTTTATATATCAAAATATATTCTTTTTACAGGGCACGGTTGAAATTGCTGATCAAGTTGAAGTCTTATTGTGGCTATCTGAAACAACTGGTATTATAGATATTGATAGAGTAGCTGTTCACGGATGGTCTTATGGTAATAGTTTCATTTGTTTAGGAATATTTCAAAAGATATCACAGCTGATTGTTAAAAATGAGATTTAAATGCTTACTTATTTTTTTCTTGGAGATACAAATGTTCAAATTTTTGTCGAATCTTTTGTTTTAACATTGATTTTTATATTTATCTGGTAAAAAAATGGAAATATTATTATAATTGAGATTAAATTGGATAACTGTGTGAATTTATGGTTTTTATTTATAGTTTGGGCACTGAAAGAAAATGCTAAAAAGATAAACTTAAAATAAAATTGATTATGGAGCCTTGGCTATTAAATTATTCCTATGTAAAATAATAATTACTAAAAAAATAAATACAATAATAATTACTAGAAAAACATTGTGTCAAGAGCATTTACTGGAATGTTTGCTCTGAAAATTTGTAGTTTGTTACTAAATTGATGATTAATGGCTATGAAAAGCTTTTGATTTATTTGTTATACTGATTTATATAATTTTATTCCATTTGTTTTCATATTAAATGGAGTCTATTTTAAAAAAAATCTTTTTCTGGTAAATTACTCTTAACTACAAATACAAATTAATACCTTTTTGTATTTTCTCTAAGAGTGTTAAAACTTAGCTGATAGCGTGAGCCAAATAAAAAAAGGTTTGTCTTACATGTTTGGAATATGCATAAAGATGGAGATTTGTTACAAAAGCAAATTTTTTAAAAAAGCAAAAACATAAAGATAATAGAAAGGATTTCTTCCTGACATCTGTTTACTTCTACTTTGAAAAGTGGATCTTGTAGGCAGAGATTACTTACAAATCTAATCCAAGATGATAGTATTTTTTTAATCTGATGAGTTTTTGTTGATTCTGTAAATAAAAATAGCAAATTGCACTTATATGTATTTTCAAGATGAAAATAACTTTAAATACTAGTGATTGATTATCATCTATCTGCCTGGCAAATATATGTTAAAAAAATAATTGAAATTTGATCTAATATGTGAACACTGTTAGAGCTTGATTATGTACAATTTCATAGATATACATTGTAGGTCTGATAATATAAAATATAATATACCACAACCTGTAATCATCCTATGGCATAGTGTTAGGTAATACTTCAATATCTATCGAGCAAAGATTTACGAAATAAAATATAGTTTAATAGAAGTTTTAATAGAATTGAGAATTACAATTTTTTTCAGAAAATAGGGTTAAAAAATATTCATAGGATAAAAAGTAATTCTGTGCAATTAAAGATTTAATAAATCAGGTATCAAAATTTTAAGTTCAGCTGCTGAAACAATCAATATGAGCTGCTTGATATCTTTTTACTATAATATTCTGTACAATGCTGCCATTATTTTGTGTACTGTATGCCACAGCTTTTTTATAAGAAACTTGATAATATATTAATTATTTTAATTACAATGGTTTAATATAATTATATTATATGTTTTTTTGTGTGTGGGTTTGTTCTAATAGTATATTTTCTTTTTTGTTTTTTCACAATTGTTCTTTTTTCCCTCCAGTCATTTTAGGAATAATAGTGATCGTAAAATATATAAACTAGTAAAATGTTGTATATTTGTCTAGCTGACTTATGCATTTATCAGATAAATTTAGCTAGAGTATGAAGTCTAATCAAGGTTATTTTCTATATTTCCAAGGTTGTATCCTCCACTGTTTATACATATATGCATACACTCAAAAGATGACATTGTTTTATCATCTGAATTTTAGATCTAGCTCCAATTTTTTTTGGACTTTATTTGTCAATAGGTTTATTGTCTTCTGAATTGTGTAATTGTGTGCGTTTGAAAGTAATGAGTAAAAAAATATGAAAACATTATTGTAAAATATTATTATTTTACTTTATATTTTGATTACATTCTTTCTTTGGTGATTGTGTCATTATCAAAGATGATGCATTTCTAAATAAAACAGATATCACCATTTTTTTAATTGGATTTTGTTATCCTAGTAATTTACAGTTTTTTTTTTTTTTGTAATAATTCTAATATATCTTTCTTATCTTAAATACTTCGGGTAATCGTACTTATTTTACTTCTTAATGTTTGTTTCTGCAATGTATTGCAAACTACAAAACACATTGCTTTATGTAAGCAAGTTGAAGGGAGAACATTTTGATTTTTAAATTTGTTCCATGAATGCAACTTTTTTCATCTTCTTATTTAGTATAATTAGTATTGTTACATGATCATTGTCACACTTATTTTTCAGGTGGTTATCTATCTTTGATGGGTTTAATACAGAGACCTGATATTTTCAAGGTAAAAGCATTTTGTTTAATTTTTGCTTTCTTTCTCTTTTAAATAAGATAATTTGTCCAGTTTCGTGATTGTATATTTATACTAGGTTGCTGTTGCTGGTGCACCTGTCACATCATGGACATTGTATGATACTGGTTATACTGAGCGCTACATGGGAACACCTGACAAGAATGCTACAGGTTATTCAACTGGGTCTGTTATAGATAATGCTAATCGATTTCCTGATGAGTAAGTATAAGGAATGTATATTGTAATGACTTGATCCTGCTCGATCAAATACAATGGTAGCATTTTAAACACAAAGGTTTTATTTAAAGCTTTATGCAATAACAACAACAACAACAACACGTCATCTAGGTTAAATGCTGGGAAATATTTACAACTGGATTGTCAGTTCGGCATCTAATACTGTGACTCACAGGCTGGCTGCGTATCCGGCTATGATGTGTAGCTCCAGAGATCTACAGATTACTTACGGTAGATCTTTTCAATAAACTCGAGATCACATGGTATCTTTTTAACTCCAGTTCTTCATCTCTGCTCAGAGCTCGTCTCGTTCGTCAGCTTGTCTCATCCACCAAATCAGCTTGTTTCCTCCCTCTCTTCTTCCAAAACCTTCCATTTTAACATTGGTGAGGTTCCGCCTCTCAGGCTCGCATTGGCGCGTTGGAGATAATGCTTGTCCAATCATTCTTCAGAAATACTCCCAATGGTGCACCATCAGGTCGTGGGAATATTCTTGAAACATTCACCACTTAACAGAACCTTCACAATACACAAATGTTTGCATCTGCGTTTGCTTAGCACTTCTTTCTTCAATGGGTCGTAAAGCATATATGCTGCTCATTATTGGAACTTTACCCCAGCTTGGGTGGTCCATAGAAGAAATAGTCCCATTTGATGTGTCGACATGGTTTGCTTCTTCAATGGGTCGCCAGCATGTGTGTTCCATTATTTGTCTCCATTTAAGTCCAAAGGACAACACTAAAAGGGAAAAACACAATGTGCAATAAAGGATGAATAGTCTCACTGCTGGCTAGAATTAGCAATGTTTGAACATGTGCCTCTTCCAAAAGGAGACCAGGTGACGACCTCTTTACAATATTAATAGTGATAAATAAATCTATAAATAGATATAAAATCCATAATAATAATATGTGGAAATATGGATAAATTAGAAAATATGATTTCCTGTTCCAATGAAGAAGGATTTGAAATCTAAATTCTCATTATGTCCACACAATAAGTAAATGTTCTGATTGAATATTTTGCAATTTTTTCGAAGAACTTTCATGAAGTAAAAGAAAACCAGTGAGATTATTATTTACAAACATTTGTTTTTTTTTTCTGCTTAAAAGTAATTTTGTCTCTTATTTTCTAAAATTATCGCCAGCAGGAATGTAAACAATAATATATATTAATAAATTGAATTTGGTTTAAACCATAAAATTCTGTGAAAATCAATGAAATGTTAAAAAGTATCCCTATTAACCAATCCATTGTGGTCTGATGGTGCAAACAATTTAGATGAAGGAGCTACAAAAGCTGATATTGGGATTCTTGATGTTTCTTGGAAAAGTATGCTTCATCCATCGATTTCTTTTATTTGATTTATTAATTTATTGGAAGCTGCTTTTTGATATAATTAGGTCTTCATAGGCAATATAAGTAATTTTTTACTTGTAACTTGATCAGTGATTGGTTTCAAATGGCAATATTTACAATAACTTTTGGTGATATTTGTGAAAAACAAAATATATTAATTTAAAATCCAAATGCTAGGGGAGATTAAAAATATGAATTTTTAAATTAATACCAGTTGTTAAATTAATTTGAGTTAAATACTTTTTTCAGATTTTAAGGTTTATTTTTATTTGTTTAGGTGTATGCATTAATTGGTGTTTATTATAGGGTTATGATATGTACCAAACTATTTCCATATTTATTTAAAAGAAATTTCAGAAATTATGTTTCAAAATTAATCAAGTTGTCAGAGTGGAATATTTATTAAAGCTTCATATATTATTTAGTAATTTAAATGAAATGCTCTTATCAAATATCAAGAGACCCATTTTCTTTTCATTTTTTGTTAAAATTGTGATAAAACTATATAAATTTTATTAAAAATTATTTTCGATCAATAAATTTAATTTTTGGAATTCTCTTCCAGTTTTCATCGTTTTTGATAAGTTAAGTTAATGCATTGTATTTTTATTGATGATTTCCTTAATTTTATTTTTTTAGTTTTAGGTTAAGTAATTTTTTGTTTCATTAAAAAATTACATATCAAACAATGAAGTGTAATTTTAAAATGAATAAGGAATTAATGAATACTGCACACGCAAGATTTTTTTCCTGATATTAATGCTGCTAGTTTTGATTTTAAATAAAACATTTATTTTAATTTATTGTTTTGTCGAAAGTACAGTTTTATGTTAGTGCATACATTATTATTTATGAATCTGCATCGAAAATTTTATTTTTAGGGAAAATCGGTTATTAATAATTCATGGATTAAGAGATGAAAATGTTCATTTTGCTCACACAAGTCAGCTTATAAATGCTTTGATAAAGGCAGGGAAACCTTACCAGTTACAAGTAAGTATAAATCTTTTCTTTTTTATACCTTGTTTAGACTGAGTGAGTGATAAAAATCTCTTTACCATCAATGCAATGACCTTTCTATTTGTTTTACAATAAAGATTCTAATATAAAAAATGCACTTATCTCCAAATAATTCAACATTTCATCAATCTTACTCTCAAAAAGTCTGTTTCCCACTGAAATATCCTCCAACTATACTAACCCTGTTATCAGTAGTATCTTTAACCAATATATTAATATACTATAATTTCAACTAATTATTGAAGATTGTTTATTTCTAAAGAATTTAATTGGTTAAAATAAATATTTTCAAATGATATTCAAACTTTTTAAGACATTAATTATTGATTAAATATGTAAGTGTAATAATTTTTTTTAAAAATTCACCCTGTATGATTTTGTTGATAAAATAAGTTAACCCTATTTGTTAGAAACTTACATTTTTGTGTCATTAAATAACAAACACTATTACTTTTCTTAAGTCATCATTGTTCACTTTAACATCATAATAAATTCTCAGATTTATTTTTGTATGAAGAACCACTCCAGAATCAGATTTTGTTTTTGTTTTTTATTTTTCTGAGCAAACTAAAAGTTCTTTCATTATGCACATTGTTGCAAATGAAGATGTGGAGAAAGGCATTTGTAGCATATTTTATTGTTTTCTGTGTATGAGTTTTTTTTCCTGTTATTTATCTATAATTCTGTAATTTCTTCCAAATTTCCATAACTGTTGAAGGGAATGCTGAAGGCTAGTAGATTGTTGCTTGACATTGCCAGTAATCTTGGGATGATAGGCTACAATTCTAATTCAGAATCTGAAATTTTTAAAAATGTTTTTCATTAATGTAATGTTTTCATTTAATCCTCTGATCCATAGTGGCCATATTATTTAGAAACTGTATACATTTTAATTGCACACAGTTTATTTCTTGAGAAATTTTCTTAAATATTTTCAAACTTCTCAACTACATAAACAAAAGTTGCTCACTTGCTGAAAAGAAAATTCTTTTTTATTCTATTCTACAAGAAACATTCTTTTACACAGAGCTTGTGTTCGTGACTCAACTTTATGAGTCATGAAACTCACTTTTTCTTTCAACCAGAATCCTTTATATTCTAAACACACCTTTTACTCAAATTTAATCTGCATGCACTTTTCCTTCCATAAGTTAATTCATCTACTACATACAATCACAACTGTGTCTATATTGCCATCTACCAACAATGCTTGAATTAGAATAATTTTTTTCCTACTTTGAGTCTCTAACATATTGAATTTAGTGATGTGAATGAATGCAATCATAATCTTCAAAGTTTTAAATATCATTTAGATCCACACAGATTCATTAATTAGATTAAATAATATAGGCATTAGTAGTTGGATTTTGGTGAAATATGGTCCTATACATTTTAATTCTTAAAACATGATGAACGTGGCTGGATTTAAAGTGTTTATTGTAAATTAATGTTGTTGAAGTGTGAACAATTCTTAATTGGAGGGTTGGAAAAATGAAAATAAAAATAACTTTACCTTCTTTGAATCTGTCTTGACATTCATCAGTATAACAGATGTGTGCAACTTCACCAGTCTTTCTGTATAATTTGAAAGTAGGACAATTATTGTTTTGACCAAACACAAAGGGACTTAGTAATTCATACTATCAGAAACTTCACAAGTATATTTCTTTGTCAGCAGGTGATTACATTTAATAGTTTTCTTTAGATTGTTTTCTTATTTCTGATTTATTCTTGATTTGAATAAGCATCTGCATATGAATATTGTTTGAAAGTATATCTGCAAACAAAAATTAGAATTAAATAAAATTTTTTTTCTAAACAGTATTAAAAAAAATTAGATGTAAAAAATTATGAGACTTACATTTACTTAACATTTCTTTAATATAAACCATTTATTGGACCTGTGATTTATGTCTAATAAAAATCCCATTGTGTTATTACAAAGAAATATCACAAAGATCTTAATAATAAATGCTTTGAACAGTGTAAGTGCTAAACAGTAGAATATTTTTAATTTAATAAGTGGACTAAAAATATTTTAAAAGAAAACTGGTGGTTGAAGTACAATTCTAATAACGTAAGATATTAAATAACATTTTAATCCCATTTATATTTTTAATTAATATTAAAGTTATTTATGGCGTTATCTCTTATTTATAATATTCTTACCAGTGCCTTATGTCCAATAATTTTGTCTTAATCTCTGCATTCTAGATAAAATTTACCGTTTATTTCTATAAAGCCAATTTTTCAAAAAACTTTTAGAATATTTTAAATTTTCAACTAAACATTATTAATATTTTAATCTTGTAGTCATTTTTTTATGGCCAAATTTGAAAACAGGGTCTTTTTTAAAGTGAAAGCAAAAGTTGATTGATAGGTTAAGAAGTTTAGAAAATATGATAGCATATTGTCAACAAGAATCTACTCATAACAAATTTCAGAGCTCTAATTCATCAAGGAGTGATTGAAGATTAAATGCAAAATAGTGTTTTTATATTTTAATTTTAGAAATTTATGAACACAAAAGAAGTCAAGTAAAATAAAAATGTAGAAAAAGGATTTTTTACTATTTTGTGGAGATTTTTGATTATACTAAACAGGTAAGTAATTTAGCCATGTCTTGTTTATGATTACTAAAAAAAATGTATTTCATTTTTTTCCTTCAGATTTATCCTACAGAGAGGCACAGCTTACGACACTTAGATACAAGTGAACATTATGAAACAACCCTACTAAGTTTCTTACAACAGCATCTTTGACTCTTAGAAATTATAGGCTATTTTTTTAATTGCATAAAGACAGCATCTGAATCATGTTACTATAATTTCATCATTTCAATTCTAGGTGTTCAAGAGTTGCCACTTTTGTAAATATTGAGGTTAACTATAGAAAAGGAGTTGTAATTTTTAATTAAGAAGTTGCATAGTTAGATGTAACTATGAAATGACGAAAGCCAATTTTCGTGGCTAATTTTTCAGCACGGTTGATCTTCTTTTTGAGGTTTTGCTTTATAATTTTAAATATTTTAGACAGAAAGCTCTATTTTTCGTTATTTAAATAAATAAATAAGAAAATAATGACTTGTTTAACGAAACAGTTTTTTTTTCTTTTGTGAGAAAGACTTATTAACAAAAAAAGGTGAGATATTACTAGTATACTGTTATATAATTTTGAAGTAAAATGAAATAGTTGTATTTTATTTACTAATAAATTTATGCAATAAAATAATATCACATTCAAAATATTTTCTAAAATATTTGTATTAACGAGTTTATAGTAATTTTAGATGTTTAGAGAATTTTATACTCTGTTTTATAAAAATATTCTAAAGATAGAAATTATATTAATTCTCATGTTGTAAATTAAAAGCATTGATTAAATTTATCTGCCATTTTTATTATATCTTTGGTGAGGCCAAATTTTTGTTTTATACAATATCAATATAAATAAGAGTTAATAATTGCTTTGCATAATTCTTTTCCATGTTTTGCCATTTGAGATGTTTTAGTAAAACTGAAAATGGTTCTTATATCTTAAATATAATGTAATATCTGATGTTTTTAAATATAATATTTTATTTATGAAGTCATTATTGCAGTGTTAACTTTGTTTTTGATACAAAAATGTTGAAAAGTTTGTTACTATTTTTTAGATTTTATTTCTTAAATTTTATACATTATTTTTGTATCAGAATAAAACTAAAAAAAAATAGTTTAATGTCTAAAACTAATGAGCCTCATTTGCATAAAAAAAGTACATTAATTTCAATATACTTTGAAATTTGGGAGATAAATTTAAAATATATTTGTATGTTTGCTTTTTAAGTTTTGGAAACCTTTCAGACTGCGTTTTTATCTTATATTTTTCAAAACTCAAATATGCAAGATCGACTTAGCAAATAAAACATGCTGATTATAAATATTTGTATAAAAGTTGTCTTGTGCAATTGTATTAGTGATAAGTATTGATACTGGAATGTAAACTAGTTTCTTTCCATTTGTTTTAAGATGGAAAAAATAAATAAAAATCAAACTGTGTAAAGTACAACTTTGTTGCAACTCTTGAACATTTACTATTGCAACGACATGTGGTAATTTTTGCATCGATGTTATCATACTTGATGGGTGTTTAAAATTAATCTGCCTGTGCCAACTTTTGGAAGGTTGTATTTTATTGCTCAGGCCGTATGAATGAAAGCCTTGAACTTTCATCGAATGTAATGTAATGTGATGTTATGTGAGACGTGATGTTTATAAGGCTATTTATTAAATAGAGTGTTATTTACGATGCTTGCTGTGTCTCATTTTTAATAAAGAAATTTTTACATGTGAATTGCGATTTCAATCTGTATTTCTTTTATTTTGATGGTTAACATACTACTTAATACACAGTTCTGTATTTTTTACTTTTTTTAATGAACAAAATTTTTAAAGTAAAAATGTGTTGTATTGGATTGAAAATTTCAACCTAGAGATTTTGATGAATGTACCTATTTTGGACTTCATTGAGTCAAAAGGATTTAGATTTTCTTCAAGCACAGAAAGTATTTATATAAAATACCTGTGCAAGTTGTTCTGAATCTTGTAAAATTTTATAACACTTAATTAAATAAAAATGGAAAATATCTGTATAATCTGAAAAGAATTTTTCAGCTTAGACTTAGTACATTCTAATGGATAATAGAGCCATGCTAGTGACATTTAAATAAAAGTATTTGTAATGATTCCCTGATATTTTAGCAATTGTAAGAATTAAGTACAGCATTATGAATAGAATGAGCTTTATTGAATGGTTTTTCTTTTCCTTGTAATGCTTTGACAAACAACTAGTAAATTTAACTTTTGAAAACCAAATATTTTTTTATTGATTTTTTAAGCATTTTTTTTATAATTTTGTTTTAGCATTTAAGTAAATAGATTCTTAAGTAACAAATAAGTAAAAATTTTTACTAGTAAAACATTTAATTATTGGTAGTGTTTCCAATTTTCAAGAAAATTGAAGGCACTATCTTAATTTTTAAGAAATATTAGTATTCAACTTTAAACATTTGAAACTTGTGTACTTTATAAAGCATTTTTAACTAAAATTATAAGAATGAACTTTATTAAACTATATCTGTAAAAGCTTATTTAAATTATAAAGTAATAGTTATAACTATACTAACTATGATTATTAAAACTATATAAGAATTTAAAACACATTAAAAAAGTTGTAACATAAACTTTACCAGAGTTATTAGTTATTCAATCAACTAAAAAAAACTAACTACACTACACTATACTGATCTATTAGCAAATATGAAAATATGCAAGATATCCTAAAAATTTTATAAAATTTAAACAAAATGAAAAATCAAATTTAAATAAATGTTTTACTCCCTGCCTCTAATGCATGCCTCTAAAGCACACAATTAGATTACTCCAAAAATAAATAGCACAAAAAAAAATACAATGACAGAACCTTTAAAGTTTTGGGGCTTTCAGGCGTTACTTATCTGAAAATAAACGAGTTTATTGCACCTCCAAAAAAAAAGATTCTCTCTCTGTCTGTCTGTCTCTCTCTGTCTGTCTCTCTCTCTCTCTCTGTCTGTCTGTCTGTCTATATCTATCTATCCATCTATCTATATATATAAATTAGAAGACGGTGAGAGAACGATAAGTGCATAGATGCATAGTTCAGTGTATCATATCAGAACGTAATTTCTTGAATGGCCAAGAGAACGATTACCTCTGACCCAGTACCCTAAGTGGTATTACTCTCGACATTGTGGACTTTGTGGCCAGGACAGATTTAACGAGCGCCAGTCATTACACACACTGAGTCTTCGAGTGGTGGGTTCGAACCCGCATCTCAAGGGATGCGAAGCCGACGACGATTACAATTATTTTCCTTTGTACACATCATATATGAGAAAGTAAAAACTAAACTGCGTCGCATCGTTAAGTTTTTTTTTCCGATTTTAATTGAAATTTGGTAGAATTATAGTAAGTTTATATAAGAAATTTTGAATCTAAAGGTGAGTTTACATTCAGCCAATTATAAGATTACATTTACGATTAGGCATTGTGTTGAAAAAAAAATTGTACATGCGTTGAAATAGCGGACAAAAACAAGTGTTGCTGTTTCTTATGGCACTTGTCAT
The DNA here is from genome assembly GCA_026289955.1 of Argiope argentata. NCBI lineage: Eukaryota > Metazoa > Arthropoda > Arachnida > Araneae > Araneidae > Argiope > Argiope argentata. The sequence goes on from JAOUZG010044841.1 coordinate 1,676,122, forward strand.
GGACAAGCTCAGGCAGTCGGCGATTTGAGCCTAATCAGCGTCTCTTGTTTTATAGTATCGTCAAGTAAGGAGAAGAGTACGACTTTTGCTTCTCACTCATCACATTCGCTTGCATAGCCCCTTTTTACTAGGGTGTGCATTCACACACCTTACAGATAGAAGAACGACCATGATCGAACCGGGACTCGAACCCAGGACGCCCAAATCACGGGGGAGACGAGCTCCCCATATACCAGAGTGTGGACGCAATAGCAAGTTCTTGTGTGGACTTTGAAAAGTACTTGCTACAGTACATTTTCTGCGCATACGAGGTTTTTCTGGATAGTTTGTAGCTAGCTGAATCTAATTGCACTAAGACAGTTGATATCTTCGGCAAATTTGTTAGGAAGAAATAGTTAATTGAAAAAAAAACTATCTGTGGAATGTGGATGGTTAGCTTAATGAGGTCATAAAATTTTGTTCTTTCAGAGTCAGCTCAATTTTTTACAGCTATTATTAAGATTTCTCAGTCATAACTTTAATCAAACAGAGACGTAATTTGAATAGGAAAGTACAAAACCGAACCAGAAAGAGTGGTTTTCTCAAAGCTTTCTCGCATACTTTCTAACAATCTTATACTATAATACGAGGAATGGTTGTCAAGTCGAAAATCGCCCCAGAATTAATAAACTCCGGTAAACTTGGGGGTCTGGGGTTTTGGGCCACGAGGAATCGATTGGCGCCGGTTTTGAAGCGCTACGGTTGAGCAGTTCGGAGTTACAGATAGGATATTTTCAAACTTTATTAGTTCGCCATAATGGCTAAAATTTTCAAGTGGTAACGTGCTGCCATCTATAGCCAATATGCCATCTATATCAATATTCATATATATATATTTTCATTTCATGCAGACACGTGATGAAAATTGCATTTTTATATGTTTAACGCGCAATAATAATTTATTTTTTTAATTTTGAGTTTTTGTCAATCTGATGGCAACATATTAATAAGATAATTTTTTCCCTTTCACTCGTAACGCATGCTTGGAGCTTAAGTTTTAATTTTATCTTATACTATAATACGAGGAATGGTTGCCAAGTCGAAAATCGCCCCACATTTCCGACATTTCAACATTCATCAGAAAAAAATAAGGATAACTTTGATATTTTTACTAAATACGGCATGCATTGTTTTGATAAATCACAATTGAAAATTTAAATATTCGAGTTAGCTTCGATACCTGTTTTCTCCGAGCGGAGCTCGGTCACCCGCTGGTAAAAGTATTATTCCAGAAAACGCCTTCCCTGGCATTAGTGTTCAATAATTAGGAAATATCAACCTTTGGCGTGGATTTAGCACTTATATTGAATCTATCGTTAGAGCATTCGTAATTTTTGACGATTAATTCTTGGCATATAGTTAATACTATAAAAACAATTTGTATCTCAGACACGTTTTCATTGACCAATTGAAACAAAAATTTAACATAAAACTACTCTTACAGCCACAAAATGATGTACCAGATTTGATAAACTTAAGCCATTGCATTTGTGACTTATTACGTTAACGTGTTTCTGAAAATACAGATCCCTTGATAGTCAAACCAACGTTCGTTTTGTTTCAAACATGGGCAGGTTTCTACCCTTTATTGGCGAATTCAGTGTAACGAATCTTATTTATCTATCCAGTCCTCTTCGTTTTGTAATTATCATGTTAAATTATATTCGAACAACCGGACAGATAGACATCCTCTGAATGGAAACTTTGCTCAAATTGAAAATAGAAAAAATCAATAGAAATATATAAGTTTGGTGTAAAGACCAAATAGTGATAGCCCGGTTGGTTGGATGTTGGCTTCGCATCCCTTGGGCTACGAGTTCGAACCCGCCAGCCGAAGACTTCGTGTTTGTGGTCGCTGGAGCACGTTAAATCTGTTGTGATCATAAAGTCCTCCATGTCCAGAGTAATACCACTGGGGATACTTGGTCAGAGGTAATCGTTCTCTGTTCCAGATCTAAATTACGATCTGTGGATGAATGAATGAAATGCATGAATGAAGTTCCTCCCGTAAAAAGGGTGTGTGGTGGTCCCAAAGTCCTCCATGTCGAGAGTAATACCACTGGGGATACTGGGTCAGAGGTAATCGTTCTTTGTTCCAGATCTAAATTACGATCTGTGGATGGCTGACTGAATGAAATGCATGAATGAAGTTCGCCCCGTTAAAAGGGTTTTATAACATGTGTGAGCTTAAAATCGGACTTCTGCCCTCGGATACTCAGGGGTCCATACCTTCAGAACCTTCTCTGTGCCTTCGTGGCAGTCGGAGAGTCTATCTATGACTTATCCTCAGAAGCTACTGCACCCCTCCTTCCGTTGTAAAGCGGAACATGAAAGCAACAACAATTATATACCAAATTTCTTCCACATAAATAAGATTATTTTTGGCCTATTTTTATTATTCAGATTTTTTGACGAATATATTCTTAATAAATTTTATTACGGATATCATAGTTTATCAATACTATGTGTACGAAAAAGTAAAAATAAGGCAGTGAGAAGGCATTCAGAACTTACGTATGTTTAGAAGGAAATTTTTCTGAAGCAAAATTTCACATTTGGAGCTTTCAGACTCTGGTGGAGGGGGAGGAAATAAAAGCTCTTGCAATTCTGAAGTTAAAGAATCTGTGTTCAAGGGATTAGAAAATAATTATTTCAAAAATATGAATAAACTGGGCTTTTTACATGCACAAACATACACAAGATTATTGGTAAGTGAAAAATTCGTTTTTCAAACAATTGAACTATCAACCACGACAGTAAGAAAGAAAATTATCAATAACAGGTTAATATAATTTTTTCTCTCCTTCAGATTTATATTCTGGGAATGACAGGAAAATATTTACTGATTTATCACTCAAGTAAATGGAATTATTAAAAAGGAATTCATAAATTTAATATTGCCATATCTTATTTTGCATAAGATAAATTATAATTGAAGTGCAATTTATGTTTTATCTTATGCAAAATAAAAAAAAATCCTTTAATAAAATTTTAGTAAAGTTTGAGTAGAATCTTTAATGTTTTTAAAATTCCTTACGTTATTATTTATGTAACATACACCTATTTAAATATTTACCAAAGGTTGTTGATATTTATTGCATTAAATCAATTAATACTGTTGCACTTTTATTTTCAGTGTATGAATTACATTTAAATCATTTAATTAAATAAGTTATTATTAGTAAAGAAATTTCATAACTAATGAGTTTTTTTGTCCAGTTAAAGCAACCTAGAATTGCGTATTAAAATTCCAGAAGTTTAGGTAAATATAATAATTTAGCACATCTAACTACCAATCTTTCCAATAGATGGCGTTACTGTACCTGATCCAGAGTGAATCAGAAATGAGATACGGAAAGAAAATCGTGGCAAGTAGAGAGTTGGCTGAAATAATGACGGCATTCACCAAGCGAATTACCCATGACTCGCGAGTTAATACGCCTATTTCTTATTCTCAATAACAAAACTACGGATAGAATTTCGACTGTTTAGAGTGTTTATAGACTCACCGAAATTGGCAAATTATACTTTAATCGTAGATTTTTATTTTCTCTTTTACGAAAAAAGAAAGTAATATTTTATGATGCTGTTTTTGATTGAGAATATTGAAGCCTAACAATGCATAGCCAACCAATTCGGTGACTTATCTCTTCTGAGGTATCGATTTTTCACTTTTAGAGTTATTAGAAAGAAGAAGGGTGTGACATTCGGCGATTTAACGTCAAAAAATCATTTAAAAGATTAAAATGAAATCTGCTGCGCATATTTTATCGCGTCAAAGATAATTTCTTGAACGGCCAGGAACCACGTGTTAATGCAAGTTAAATTATATTTTTATTCATTTTAATTGTTTCATCGAATGAGTCACTTTGGTATTGCAAACGATCGGAAAAACTTTGTCTGGCATTTATTGTTTTTTTAAAAATATCACATTTCCTATTTATTTCATTTCATACAATCACGTGCTCAAAATGACATTTTTCTCTGTTTTATTTCTTTAGTAATTAATTAATTTTTTTAAATCAGAGTTTTTGTAACTGGGATGGCAATGTTATCAAAGCTGATTTTTTGAGATGCTCTAGCAGATAATACAGTTTTTATTTTTCGCCTACGGATTTTTGTTGACGCCAGAAAATCTGATTCCTAAAACAATATAATGTTCTGACATCATTAAAACAATAGTTTGTAATCTTTATACCATAGCTACAAATAAGTGCAGAAATTTGAGCTACATCAATCAAGAGAAAGAGGTGAAATTCCATAATGTGAACTTGATTTTCATTAAAAGATGAAAAAGTTATCATTTCTTTACTGTAGGATATACGAAAAAGTGTAGAGGAGAATATCCCTGCAATTATATGTTATAAAGTGTAAATATTCTCGTCTTTTGATTATGTTCTTGATAATTTTTAATTAAAAATTGATAGACCAGTATGTGCTTTAGTAATGAACGACTGCTATTTCGCTAGATGATAGAATTTTTGCTGATTGTCTTCCAAATGAAATATAAATTTATGCCATATGAAAAATAAATATATGTATATATTCCAAGTGAAACATATAAATGTCATATGAAAAATAAATATCTGTATGTAATCCAAGTGAAACATAAATATATACAAATTACCTTCCATGAAAATTTTCATAGAAGGTAATTAGTCATGAATAACAAATCTAGTCCGTTTTTGACTAGAAGGAGCTTAAACGGATGCTGCATTTTCCACAGATCAGGGTTTCTAACTTAATGACATTTATAAACGTGCTTGATCAAATCGAGGTTGTTTTATCCAGTGGGTAATTTGGACTGTAATCGAAGTTATATCTAAAAATTGACTATATAATTTTTATTTTAATTTTGAATTTATCTGTCTATCCTCATGTTGTAGTTAGAGGATGGACACATGGACAGACATACCGATGCATAAAGGGTATCTCAAATTTAACGCAGGATTTGAATTTGGCACCCTTCATTCAATAAAGTGTTGAAAACATTAATAAATATGCCATTTGACACGATAGAACAACGTGTTTTCATTGTTGAACAATATTTAAAAAATAATAAAAGTTTGGCGCCCTCAGTTAAAGAATATGAGATTTGGTCCCCTAGATTGTGCGATTTAACACCATTGTATTTCTTATCAGTGAGCTATTTGAAGTCAAAGATCTATGTCTATAAACTCACAATGCGCGCGCATTGAAGAAGAAATTTCAATGTTGCATTAATGAAATGGTGCCATATTTAAGCAAAATGATCATAAAAAATTTCGAAAAATGAGTATGTATGTACCAGCAAAGCCGTATAGGTCTTTTTTCCTATGTGTTATTTCGTACATAACCCTATCCTATGTGCTCTAAGATTCAATAAAAACATAGAAATATAAAGGAAAAAGAAACTGTGTTTTTTTATTTTATTCAAATCTGGTCTTAACACGCTGTTCAATCTGCAATACATTTTTTACTAACTCGAAACTGCTGTCAAATGGTTTTTTAAAAAAAGAGTTACCAAAACTTTACTGCATGAATGGTGACAAATTCGAATCTTGTGTTAATTTTGGGATATCATTTCCTTCTTGTGAAGGAAAATTTAGAAAAAGAAATTAAAAATAAAATATAGGATAAAAATAGAAATGTACAAACTTGGTGTAAAGAATATACATATTTCATCCTTTTAGCACAAAGCATTTTTGAGCTAAAAGAAACAGCTCCAAAATGCTTTGAGCAAACATATCTACAATGCTTTGCCACAGATAGACTTAATTTCAAGAATGCATTTTTCAGATCCAGGTATATTTAAAATATGGAGATTTTTCAGTATCTAGAGAAGAATTTCTTAATAATTATTATATGATAAAATGCGAAGATAAATACGTAATACGCAAATAATAATATGTTCACAGACATATTACCAAGAAAATATTTTTTTGACAATTACAAAATCATATTTTTGTGAACTTCTTACATAATAATAAACAAAAAGACAAAATTGTATTAAGTAAAAAATAATATGTTTATGGACAAACACTATTCAAAGAATTTATTTTTGGAATTTAGGTAGGTCTAAAATATGGAAATTTCTCAAAATTTTGAGATGTATTTTCTTAACAATTATAATACCAACTTTTTGAATAAATCGTAAATAATAAAATAAAAAGATAAAATAAGTAATAATAGAAGTAAATAATATGCTCATAGATAGACATAATCCCAAGAATGCATTTTTTTGACAACTACAATACCATATATTTGTATGCATACTATATGATAAAATATAAAAAACAAAACAAATAAAAGCGTAATAAGCAAAAGCTAATATGTTCACAGAGAGACATAATTCCAAGAATATATTTTTCGGATTCAGGAAGATCCAAAACATAGAGAATTCCTTAAAATCTCAACCTATAATTTTTTGAAAATAACAACTTTTCGTATACTTTGTAATGATAAAATATAAAGACAAAAGCGTAATAAGCAAAAGCTAATATGTTGACAAACAGACATAATTCCAAGAATATATTTTTTGGTTTCAGGGAGATCCAAAACATAGAAATTTCTTAAAATCTCAGCAGGGAATTTTTTGACAATATCTTTTTGTATACTTTCTAACTATAAAATGTAAAGACAAAAGTGTAATAAGCAAAAGCTAATATGTTCACAAACAGACATTTCCAAGAATATATTTTTCGGATTCAGGAAGATCCAAAACATAGAGATTCCTTAAAATCTCAACCGGAAATTTTTTGAAAATACCATCATTTCGTGTACATAGCAAAGACAAAATATAAAGACAAAAGCGTAATAAGCAAAGGCTAACATGTTCACAAAAAGACATAATTCCAAGAATATATTTTTTGAATTCAGGAAGATCCAAAACATAGAGATTTCTTAATATATCGAGCAGCAATTTTTGACAATATTTTACACTTTGCACTACTTTATACTACGTATATTTTGTTAAAGACAAAAGGACAATAAGCGAAAGCTAATATGTTCACAAACAGACATTTTAAAGAATATATTTTTTGGATTGAGGAAGGTCCAAAACATAGAGATTTCTTAAAATCTCGAGCAGGAATTTTTTGACAAAACTTTACACTTTATATCCTTTGTATTACTTTATACTACGTATACTTTGTAATGATAAAATATAAAGACAATAACATAATAAGAAAAAGTTAATATGTTAACAAACAGGCATAATTCCAAGATGATATTTTTCGGATTCAGGAAGATCCAAAACATACAGATTTCTTAAAATCTTGAGCTGGAATTTTTTGACAATACTTTACACTTTGTATTACTTTATACTACGTATACTTTGTAATGATAAAATATAAAGACAATAACATAATAAGAAAAAGTTAATATGTTAACAAACAGACATAATTCCAAGAATATATTTTTTGGATTCAGGAAGATCCAAAGCATAGAGATTTCTTAAAACCTCGATCTGGAATTTTTTGACAATACTTTATTTACATTTTGTATTACTTTATACTACGCATACTTTGTAATGATAAAATATAAAGACAAAAACACAATAAACAAAAGCTAATATATTCATAAACAGACATTTCCAAGAATATATTTTTCGGATTGAGGAACATCCAAAATATAGAGATTTCTTAAAATTTTGAGCTGAAATTTTTTGACAAAACTTTACACTTTGTATTGCTTTTACTACGTGTTTTTTATAATGATAAAATATAAAGACAAAGGAACTATAAGCAAAAACTAATATGTTCGCAAACAGACATTTCCAGACAGACATTTCCAAGAATATATTTTTCGGATTCAGGATGATCCAAAACATAAAGATCTCTTAAAATCTCGAGCTGCAATTTTTTGACAATACTTTACACTTTGTATTGCTTTATACTACGCATACTTTGTAATGATAAAATATAAAGACAAGGGCACAATAAGCTAAAGCTAATATGTTCACAAATAGGCATTTCAAAGAATATATTTTTCAGATTCGGGAAGATCCAGAACATAGAGATTTCTTAAAATCTCGAACTGGAATTTTTGACAATTCCATCCTTTTATATACTTTATAATGATAAAATAAAGAAAAAGACAAAAATATAATAAATAAATAAAAAAGGATCAGCATCACGAGCAAAAGAAAAAAAACTTCTTTTCTAATTCGCTAGATCCATCCATCAAAAGTAAAAAAAAAGAAAAGAACATAATAAAATTATTATTCTTTCATCCCCGCAATAATCGTACAGGGAATCGAATTATGTGACCAAAGACAAGTAAGCTTGAATGGACTCTTCCTAAAAACGACCCCACTTCTTTCTCCCAAACAATTTCTCTTCTCTTTATGGACGGAAGAATATTTTTTTCCCCTCCCGTTTTAAAGAACCCATTTACCTCTATCAGTCGTGTAGACGCTTCTTAACTTTATTACATGTCATTTCTACCTTTTCAGCTCTTTTATCCCGGATAACTTCTCCCGTTTTATTTATTCTTTCCAGAAGACCTTTTTATTATTTTTTTATCCATCTTCTTTTATTATTATTATTATTATTATTATTATAGGCTTAGGGGGTGGAAGGTGGTGTGTGGGTTTAAAGAAATTCTTGCTGCGAAAAGAGCATTACGCTTTGAAGCGCTTCTCCGTGGAAATTTTTGGGATTTTCTCTGTTGAGCGGTTCGAATAGTGATCGATCGCGAGAAATAAATAAATAAAGGGAGGAGGAGACGAATTTCGTTCGAAATAGGGTTCGTGCGCTGGAGGGGGGGGCGATTTTTTCTTCTTCTTTATGGAATGGTGAAGAGAATTTTCGGGCATTCTCCGCTGTGCCTATATTTTAGTGAGAATTCCTAAATTTATTCCACTTGTGCGACCATGGAACTTTGACGTGATATCTGAATTCGAAAATGTATAAGAAAATAAAGGATATTCTAAAAATAAAAAAATAAAAAAGGGAATTTAATTTTAAATTGTATTATTTACTAGAGAGGGGCCTAATTATTTATTTGTTGGCATATATATATATTTTTTTACGAAAATTGTCACTAATGGTTTATGACCAATTTAAAAAGACATCCTGAATTCTCTTTCCTTTTTTCTGAAATTTACTTTTTAAAACCAGGATGTTATTGCTTTGGTATAATATTCTATTACAGAACAGTTATTGTAAAAAGAGTATTCCCATTTGGTACATGTTATCATGTCAGAACATGGTGTTATTTTGGGAATGAGGTTTGTGGCGTCAACAAAAATCCGTAGGAAGTAAATTAAAAAAACTACCGTAGGTGAAAAATAAAACAATCCGTAAGCGAAAAATTGAAATTTTATTATCTGCACAAGCCTCTCAAAAAATCAGTTTTTAATAACGCGATGCCAATAAATGCGTAAATTTAAAATGTCGTCAGTGCCTGAAATAATTCACATTATTCTATGATTTATTATCATGTCAGAACTTGATATTGTTTTGGGAATGTTTGAGAATCCGTAGACGAAAAATAAACATTTTAATCCATAGGCGAAAAATTGAAATTTTATTATATGCACGAGTATCTCAAAAAAAATCAGCTTTTAATAACATGTTGCCATTGCATTTACAAAATCTGATTTAAAAAATAAGTTAATGACTACAGCAAATAAAACCTAGAAAAATGTCATTTTGAGCATGTGATTATATGAAATGAAATAAATAGGAAATGTGATATTTTTCTAAAAACAATAAATGCGGGACAAAGTTTTTTTTTATGATCGTTGGCAATATTAAAGTGACTCATTCAATGAAACAATTAATTGAATAAAAATATAATTTAACTTGCACGAGCACGTGGTGTTTGGACGTACAAGAAATTCTGTTCTGACATGATACATTGAAATATGCATAGCAGATTTCATTTAAATCTTTTTTTCAATATATTGCCAAGACGATTACAAAGTGTTTAATAAACCCCTTTTCGTTAGAAATTTTTTTATGTGAGCACCCTTTGTAGCTCGAAGGAAGTCAAGCCAAATATTATCCAACATTTTTTAAGTCGCAAAAGACTCAAAATCTGTGATTGTGATTGAAACATTGAGCTTATTAGTATCTTCAACAACATGACAACAGTGCTGTAGTTTCGTTTAATTGTAGTTTGGAGACACGTTGGCTGCTCTCTGCCTCCAAAATTGACTCCACTAAATCAAATCAAATCACATCTACATTAAAATTGGATAATAATGGTTGATTAGAATTCTTGGAATCAAAGAACATATTATTTTTCTTCTTTAAGATCATTTTGATGACAATCGAATGTGAAATTATTATTTATCCAAATGAAATCGCATTAATTCTCAATAAATGTAATCCTATCATTTTTTTAGGATGCCCACCCGTTACTTGTGGCAGAAAGGCTTTGAAATAACACATGAAATTTGGTATATGGTCTTTAAACAAAATTTGTAGATTTCTATCAAAATTTGACCAGATTCTGTACAGAGGAAATCTGATTGTTCGGTTTTTCAGATAGGCGTTAACATTATAACTATGAAAAGCGTTAAAAAAGTAAATTACACTTGTTACCCTACAGATGGTATCATGGAAATAAGAGCTAAGCCTTCTCAGACAATAATTAAGTTCCCCGACCAACAACGATATCGATTTCCTTCAGATAGTGAACAATGTTGTTGTGCAGTACGAGAAAAAATGGCGCATCACCTGGAAACTTACTTTAACTTTGAAGTACGAGGAATAGTAAGCTTTTTGTGGGTAAAACTTTTAACGAATACC